>JARHVA010006879.1:127500-217500 GCA_037957365.1 Torreya grandis
TATCTTAGGATTAGGATTTACAATCCTTCATCTCATAAGGGATAATATATATCTAGATATTTTGTATAGATTATTGAAAATGGGACAAAATTTAATAAAAATATTGAGCTAATTTGAGAAACATGAGAGCACAAGAAATGGTCCAATGTCTAATTTCTTAATAAAGAAGTGGGTTGGGTTGTTATAACTTGATTAAAATTGATATCCATGTCTAGGTATTTTATAAAAAATATATAATAAAAAGATTTTGAATAAATGGAAAATGTTTTGTTTTCAAGTTTTGGATACATGGTTCAAGTACCACTAGGTGTAGTTGTTTCGATGCTCATTTTAAAAATTATCTTTTTTAAATTACTATATATTTCATTGAGTTGATATTACATGTATTTTTTGGGTATGTAGTAATATATTAGATATATACTAGAGTTTTGTTTTTTGTTTTTTTGTTTTTTTTAAAAATATGGATAGACGCATGAAAATGCTTCATCCTTACTTCCCTAGGTAAGTCAAATAAAGTGTTTCAGTTATGTATTATTTTATTTTTAAGTAATAATGAATTAATTAAAATACACACATAAAAATAAGGTATTTAGGTAGACACTTGGTTTTGTTACAGGTCTTGTGATTTTTATATTTTTAGTATATTTTTATGTAGATTAGTTATTGGTTTGAATTAAGGTCTTATTGGAGCTTGTTTATGTGATCTAGTCATTATATTTATTCTCATTACCATCCCATGGTTTTATGTTCCTATATTTTCAATTTTTTAAATTTTTTATTGTGATAATATTCCACATATTTTCCTTCATCCTCTAGTATTTCTTCCTCTAGGTCGAATTCAGCAACACACTAAATTTGACAAGCTTACAAAATTTCTCCATTATATTTTTGTGGGCCCTTAAACTCATCTTTGCATCCTTTTATGTTTGAATAAATGTATTAAAATTTATTTTATTTTATTTTATATTTTTTGTTGATAAATAATATGTCTTTAATTTAAATTTGACAATTTTCATATTTGCAAAATCATCTATTGGCATTTATGTATTGTCTAATTTTAATTCTAGGGGTTAGATAAAAAACCAAGAACATTATTGTCTAAGATATATCTATATCCGAATTAAAAAAATTATGATTCAAGATAAAAATAAGGTCAATTTAATGTAAAATAAATGAAACATACCAAACTTTATACCTCAAGTTTACATGTAAGAGACTTCTCTTTGACATTGTAGATTGTTCCCAAGGCGATTGATGTTGAATGTTTGATGCTTGAAATATTGGAATGATCTATGAATCTCAAGAATTATTGAATTATAATGGATTTAGTATTCTTATATTTTATTTATTATTGATTATTGTATCAAGATGGTGGCACCATGGATAAAATTTTTGTAGTTGACAAAGTTTGAAGACTCAAATGTTCCAAGTTTAAAAGATAGATTGTATGAGGTTGTAACTCAATTTATAAGTGTTTCATGGAGGAATGGAGGGATGGATTTTTTCCATGGAGTAATATTATGAATGGTTGAGGATAAAGGAGAAATTATGAGATAGTAGAGATATTAGAATTTCCTCCAATTTTAAATTCCATGGAGAAATATAGATAAAATGGTGAGGGGATCAAGATGGTAGATTAGTAAGATGTAGAGTTAATTAAGATAATTAATGAGGTTTAGTTAGGGATTAAGGATTACATTAGAGGTTAGTTAGTGTTATTTGTGATAGGTGAGTGTATGTGGATTTAGGAATTAAAAATTACTATAGGATTTTATAGAGGAGGTTAGGATAATAAATGAGGGAATACGTGGGGATTAGATAAGGATTAATGAAGTGATTTGTTGGATCCTTAGTGGTGGTAGTTGGATTTAGGTGAGTATGAATTTTAAATTCCTAAAATATTGTGAGGGTTTAATTATAGGTTAAGTGGGATGTTAAAATGGTGATTAATTGATGGAAAATGTGGTGTGATGTAAATGCAAGGTTGAGATAGTAAAGGAAATGTTAAGGGGATGTAAGTATTATATTAGAATAAATTATTAATTATGGTATATAAGAGACCAAAATTTGATTTAGTATGAAATTAAAATGGGATTATTAGTGTGTGATGGAGTGGTGAATTTTATATGTATAAAATTTACCCTCTTTGAAAGGGCATAATGACTAGAATAAGTAATGGAATTTAAAATAAGTGAAATTCCATGTTTTTAGATTAAGGTAAAAACAAGTTTTGAAGGGACCCCGAAACCCTGAAACAAAGATAGAAAGATGAAGCATTTACGACCACAGGCAAAACCTAAAACCTACTATAAAGAAGTAACATAAACAGGTTTTATATGGACCTGAAACCACCAGAAAGACCACAAGTCATAACCCAGGTTTTACATAGACCTGGCTACACCATAGTCAAAAGATTACAAAAAACTAGGAAACAGGACTAGATAACACAACCAACTAGAAGAACCAGGCTATTCTTCTAGTTCCAAAATCATTCTCACTGCTTCCTTACCTTTCACAATAGTATCCTGAATGGCAGTAGCCACTGACATGGCTCCCTCTTGCATAGCTTTCTTTCTTGAGCTCTGTCTCATCCTCTTGCTAGGCCCTTCCAAGGATTTGATCTCCTCATTAGCTCTTTTTCCAATATTAACAGTTGCAGCACATATGTTAGATGTAACTTTCTCCATTTTCATTCTACTCTCATTGATGAGTTCCCTTAGGTTGTTCTCATAGTCTTTGAGCTTGATGGGGATGTCTCTCATCTATTTTTCCATGTTATTTATTTTGTTCCAAACTGCCTTCTGGTTGTCTTCCATTATTTCCATTTTCCTTTTGAGATCCATTATCTCCTTAAACATCCATGAATCAAGTTGGAGGATAGCCTCTACTTTGCAATTAACCCATCTCGTAGGTGTGTGCCTTCCATCGTTCTGCCATTTATCACTCCACTCTTCTATGTTCTTATTAGGACTATTCTCGCCTTCTTCAATGTGGTCCTCTCTTCCCCTTTGATTCTGCTCCTTAGTTTCAGCTTGAACTCCCAAGTCCATTTCTTGGTTGTTGGCCTAAACTATGTTTTCCCTCTCATTTATCGAAATAGGGTCCTCAATAGGGTCATCCAGGACTTTATCATCCTCAAACACTTGCTGGTTTTCCATGTTAATAAGTTAATGAGAGTTATAATGGGTGATGAACCATAAAGGGTTCATACATAGAGGAATGAGATGGATATAAAATAAAATGAGGGGGAAGATGAATGTATAAAAGAAATAAGGGTTGGGATGGATGTGATAGATGTGTTAGATATGATGTGAAGTGATGGATGTGACATAATACTTGTAATTGATGAGTGATAACTTGATTAGGATTTGGATCAATGATGCCTTGAGTAAATAAATATGCAAGAGAATAAAGGATTAAGTTATGGTCTAACATGTGCCTCAAATTTAGGGGAAATATATAAAATCTAAATGATGAATGAAGCCATGATATTTGGATGTATCCAAGGTAAGGATGAATGCAAAGAAGAGATGTGAGTTTGGATTAGATGATTGATCAATTGACTAAATTGGAATGACATGTCTCAAGAGATTATTTACATGATTAATTTTCCACAAGACACAATGTTTACAATATAGTGGAAGTGATAAAGTTTGGTATAGGAGTGATGTATCACTAATGATTTAGATGAACTAATAAATTGTAACTCAAAGATGTGACTAATTGTAATAATGAAATGATTATGAATGATTGTATTGTTATTTATAATAAAATTATGATTGATGAATAATTATTAATTATGGTGATAAATAATAGGTTTTCCTCAAAAAACCGATGTGACTAAGCCTACCTACATAGTCTATATGGACCTTGGGCTGATGTATTTCTCCTAAAAAGGGAGTATGAATTTATATGATAGGATGATGCTCATGCCCCAAAGGGGAATAATAAGGATTATATAAGATTGATGATGATTATTATTTTTATATATGTTAGATTAATAATCATATGATATATAATTAGATAAATTATTTTTAGATATGATTAGAATAAGGATATATGATTGATGGAAACATGAGTTGATTGGGTAGATGATTTAATTTTTGATTATATTAGATTAGATGATTGAATTAGATAGATTATGTGATTTGTATTTTGATGTGATTATATGGATTATTTTTTTGGATGTTGGATATAGGTTTATGATAAATTATTCTGCCATGTTTTTGAGTTATATGTATAAACAACCATATTTAATATAAAACTAGGTAGTATGCACCATGATATGTTTAACCATGATGAAATTTTACCATAATGCATGTTGGAATGATTTAAAATAGGTTAAAAATATATATAACTATCACATATCATAATACATCATTGGTATTAATAACTAAGATGACATGTTTAATTTATGTTATATTGCACAATAACAAGATAAGATAAAAAGATGAATAAAAATGACTTGATAACAATAATATTTATAAATATACATTTTCAAGTAAAAATAAATAAATATAAAAAAATTTGATAAATGAAAATCACTAGGATGTTAAAAAATACACTTATTAAAAAAAAAATATATATATACATGACAATAAAAAAACATTGATTACAAAATAAACACATAAGTATGTACATGTAGTGATACCATGGATTCGTTAACAATGTCCTATATTTTATCCCATTTAAAATCCTTAGATGGGTGAATGAATCATGATAAAATTTATTATTATTTGATATATTATTGGATAAAGGATAGTCACAATGAATTTTTGGCTGGGCACATGGATTTTGATAAGGACTTTAGATAAAAAGTTAGGATAGTTTTTGGGTTTTCTAGATTTTAGGGATTTTTAGAATACATGGATAGGAAGTATTGATAAAGGGGAAAATAGAAAAATGAAATCCATTTTCATCACCAATGGGATAAAATAAATTATTGTATGTGGGGATAATGGATAGGATAGAGGATGAGATGAGGGATATGTAGAGAACAATCTCAAGATATACTCTTGGAGGGCCACATCTTACAACCAAATTAGATGCACCCTTGTTCTATTCCACCTGTATGCTCCTTGATTAAATGGATTGTAACTGATTAAAATGTTACTTTGATTGATGTGATTATGAGTATATATAAACATATTTAATGTTTACCAAGAATGTTTTTGGTACACAACTTGACCAAGGCCAAAGTTGGGAAATGGGGATGAAGGTGATGGATATGATAGCAAAGGATAAACACATGTATTAAGAAGGATGATGGAATGGATAAAATAAGGGTTGTTTCCCATAAGGTATTAAACATAAGATAATTGTATCAAAAGTATTCCATGAGTGATGTTGAATACCAATTGTCATCACCATGTTTGCCCAAGACACTAAAAACTAGTGTTCACCATTGGAAAAATGTTTTTTTATCTTGAATTTATGGTCATGATTTATGTCAAAAACTTATTAATATGCATGATTTTAATCATATAATTTAGCTCCTATCTATCCTATATAGTTATTTTTTAACTATTAAACTGTATTTGGTGATGACAACATGGGTCCAAGATAGCTAGGCTTAAAATTTCCTTTTATTTCTCAATCTACATTTGTATTTATTTGATTTTCATCTAGGACTAGATCACCCATTTAAAATTACCTTGGTATACATTTATTTTTTTATAGATTTCATATTTGATTCTGATAGGACTCCATATGATTGAGGGCATTAAGCCATTTTTTATCTAGGAGTTCTAGTTCCTAAAGTCATGAAGCCTTATATTCTTCTTAATCAATGAGGCCTTGTAATGTAATTCAAAAAAAAGGTAATTCAATCTCAACTGACAAGATGGATTCAACATATAAGACCAATGAGTAGGGAATAACACTAGTTGGAGTATAGAAACTTATGTGGTAAGCCCATAGTGTGGGATAAAGTTGAACATGCCAATCATAAGCATCATCTTTGATAATTTTTTTTTTAAATTTCATTATTGTGTTATTAGTCACCTTAGATTGGTCATTACCTTTAGGATAATAAGGTGTGGACCATTTGTGTTGGATATGGAAGTGTTTACAAAGGGTCTTCACATATTTTTTATTGAATTTTTTTTCTTTCTCAGAGATAATGACAAATGGGATACCATAGCATAAAATGATATGATTTAAAATAAACTTTTATATTTGATTACTAGTAATGCAGGTGAGAGGCATGTATTCAACCCACTTAATGAAGTACTCTATGGTTGTTAAGATGTGTTTATGGCCATATAATGAATAGGGGTTAATATTTCCAATGAGATTGAATCCTTAGTTAGAAAAAGGCCATGGAGTAGTGATAAGATAATTCCTATGATGGAGCATGAATGTGATCTCCATGTTTTTTGACATGGTACACATTTCTTAAAATATTGACATGCATCATGGTCCATAATATTCTAATAATAACCAATTCAATAGATATTCTTATCTAGGACCATCCCACTAGTATGTGCTCCACATATATCAGAATTAACCTCTTTGATAGCTAAGTAGGCCTTATCTAAGTTCAAACATATTAATAGGGTACCATCATATCCTTTAAGATAAAACATGTTGCCAAGGATGGTGAAGTGAGAGGTTTTTTAAATGAATGATTTGTGATGGTTTCAACCAAGGTGTGGTGGAATGATATTGTAATGAAGGTAATTATAAATATATTAATGCTAGGGTGAAATGGGACCACTAATTTCATAGACCATTTTTGATTCAAGATTCTTGTCAACCAAGATTAATAGTTGTTTGACTAAAAATTAATATTGTTGTGTTTAGTGACATCTAAAGTGAAGATCCAATTATTTCCATTACATCAACTAATTTATTGTTAGTTTAAGGAACATATTCAAATGTGATGCTTTATAAATATTATTTAAAACTATCAATCATACATTTATAGGGGATGGTATTTTCATTTTTTGTTTGATAATAATCATTGACTTTTTTGATGATTAATTATGAGTCACCATAGACTAAAATATGTTGAATGTTCCATTAGAGATCAAGCTTAAGCCCTATGATGAGTTTTTCATATTAAATAATATTATTTATACATGGGAAAAAATTTAGAAGCATTTTGGGATTAGGTATCCTTCAATTATGATAAAGAGAATGTTAACTCTTGAGCTTCCGTATTGGTGACTTGTCTATGGTGAGGATTGATTCATCTTGAAAACCTATGGTCAATGGTTGAATATTAGACACATGAGCTTATACCAGATGATCTGCTAGGACTTTTCCTTTGATTTTATTTTAATTTACATACTCAATGCTAAATTAAACTAAAATCATGATCAATTGGGCCATTATTTATGTTAGGTTTGATTTTGTTAATAGATACTTTAAAGGATCAATTTTGATAATGAGCTTTGTTTCATTGTTTATCATGTAGTAATGAAGCTTCTAAGATGTAAAGAGGACTTCCAAACATGAATTTTTAATTGAAGATTAATTAAGCTCATATGATACTAATGTTATATTGAGATAGTAATTTACCCATTTTTTCCATGTTCATTATGATGAGCCAAATTGGATCCCAATGTATATTGAGTTGTTGATATGTATAGGAGAAATGATATTCCTAGTGTTGGTGGTGATAAGACTGGAGGATTCATTAGATATTGGTTAAGAGTTTCAAAGTATTGTTAACATTCTTAACTCTAATGATATTCAATAACATTCTTGATTCCAATGGTTGATATTTATTATCCAGTTGAGCTATGAACTGACAAATTTATTGGAGTTTTCCTTGTAAGATTTAGAGGTGTTTGAGATTCTAAGGTAGATCTCTTTTAATTATTATTTTTACCTTTTTAGGATTGAATTATATACCTCATATAGATATAATTAACCCAAAAAATTTTACTTGAGGTGACACCAAAGATGCATTTCTTGGGGTTTAACAAGACTTCATACTCCCTTAGTTATTCAAATATCTTCCTAAGGATTGTTATATGTTATTCCCATGTTCTTGATTTTCCAAGGATGTCATCGATGTAGTATTCAATAATATCATGCATATTATCATGTAAAATTACTATCATAACTCTTTGATATGTCATACTAGTGTTGTTTAAGATGAATGGAATGATCAGATAATAGAATGTTCCTCGTGGAGTGGTGAATGTAGTATTATGTTCATATTATGGTGCATTTTGGATATGATCATATCCTAATAATATGTATATGAGTGACAACATTTCATAACTATTAGTTGAGTTACTGATCATGTCAATGTTTGAAAGGAGAAATTCATTCTTCATGTAGGTTTTATTGATGTATCTAAAGTCAATACATATGTGAATATCACCATGTGTCTTATTGATAGGTAAAATATTTGAGATATAATATAAATAGTAAATGAAGAGGATGAACCCTATGTCTAGGAATTTTTGTAATTCTTTCTTCATTAGGAGTGCCACCTTAGGATGAATCTTATAGAGATTTTCCTTGATAATCTTGGAATCTTGATGGACAAAAATATATGAACTAACAAATTAGGATCAAATCTTGTCATATTTGCATAAGACCAATAAAATATGTCAATGAATTCCATTAGAATATCTATTAAAATATCTTATTCTCTAGGGGTGAGGGTGGCACCATGTTTGATTATCCTTGTGTGGTATTCCATTCTAATGTTGACATCAATGGGTTTTTTATGAATGATGGAGATTGATCATATATACATGATAAAATATGAGTAAGATGATACTATTTTGAAATCTACATGATGTTTGGAAATTTTATAAATATATAATCATATGTTTATTATTTTTTAGGACTAAGAGAGTCATTTAGGCACATAACTTTGTGTTTTTAGCTGTTTCAATGTAATACATAAGAGGTACATAAAATAAACTCTTTATTGGTTCCTCAGATAGGTTTTCATCAACACACATGTCTTAATTTTTATTTTTATTTTTTGATCTTTATTTTTCTTGTCCACTAGCACCTCAAAGAGGTTTTCACAAGAGGATTTTATATTTTGATTTTATTTTTATTCTTATAATTTTATTGACTAGGGAATTCTATCTATTCTACAAAGTATGCATGTGTTTAGGTTGATATAAAACCCATTTTTATGGTCAATAAATGGTAGATGATCTAGGATTCCCATGAAATTGGCTATTACTTCATCATTCTAAAAAAGATCAAAATATGGTTCCTCTTATTGATACCAGTCAATAACCTTAAGGTGACAGAGGTTAAGGTTGATGGTAAGGATGAATGTATTAGTGAAAAGGTTGGTGGTAATAATATATTAACATAATATAAATAATGGATCCTATTTATACATCATCAATATATGAGGATTACTTAAAAACTAAGAAATTATCAGAAATGACAACACATGGGTCACCACCAAGTGGTTTGTATCTTATGCTATAGTATAATTGATGATATTTGATTGGTATGGGTTAAAAAATACTCCATTCATGGATTACCAATACTTTTCCTTTATAGTTCATGTTATTTAATACTTAATTAGATTTAGGATACTCTAGATGCTAAAAATAGGATGAAAAACCATCATCCAATAACTAGGAGTCATCTAGTCTTTCCATATTTTTATCTGATAAGAACCTATATTTTAAAAAGGTTATCTTTCTAAACTAATGGGATGTTATTTTAACTTCCCTCATGGTGGGTTTCCTATAAATTCATGGTGATACATGAATATTGGTAACATGGAAGATATTATAATCATATTCTTTACATCCTTTAGGAATGATTTTAATATATGAAATAAGAGGTTGATTTGTGGATATAGATGAGAGGCCATTTGGATGTATATAATATTTAGACTTATCTTTGATAAGAGAAGTACCCTTGGTACTAGGAAAATATATGACATCTTGATATTGTCCTTCCAACATTTTACAATATTGTTAATGTTGGGGATCACCAAGGATAGTGACCACCATGTTAGAATGAGGAAACTTGAGGCATAGATGGATAGTGGATAGAGTATCCTACATTTCATGGATCTAAGGGTGTATTAAAAGGATGTTTTATGGTATATCAAAATATACCATGTGTGTTAATGTTTGATGAGTAAATGTAATCACCATGATAAGAAGATAAATAATTCCTATTGATTGTCATTCGACATCTTTGTAAGCCTTGATAATAATCATTTGAGATGTTAATGTGGACTTTGAATAACCAAATATTTTGATTGGATTGATATTGTATAAATTACATATATAACCATTATCTAAAATTATTCATTTGATTATATGATTTACAATAAAGACTTCAATATACAAGGGGTTGTTATGATTAGGGTTGATTGAGGCAATGTTGTGTGGGCCAAAGGTGAGTTTTTTGGGTGGATGAGAGATGGCCAATGAGTTCCTAGAACTAACTAGGATTAATATCCATAAGAACTATTGACTCTTATAAGGTCTTATTTAGGATGTATTGGTGAGTAAAAGATTATTTGATAAGATCCATTATAGATATTTTATTTAGGGCCTTCTCAAGTCGAGGAATGAGATCATATTCTCTCTTAGGAGTAGTCAGATGAGGTCATTAGACATTAAATTTTAGAGGTACCCTTAGATAGGGGTTTTATGAGGTGACACTAAAATAGTAATCTTTCCACATCATGTGGTAATGACATACTTAGATGATTATCCCTTAATTTTGATAACTAGATGGTTAGAGTTTCAAGAACATTCAGATGTTTTGGCCTTGATTTTAAACACATGATGAATTTGGATGGGGGATGATGAAAAGACTCAACACTAATGTTAATGGTGGTGATTTGATGTTTTTTTTCTCTCAACATGACTAATAATTGAGTCATAATTTTAAGGGGTTATCCCATAATCAACATGATTAGTGTGGGAAGTTCAACCTGGGTCCTAATGTGCTTATGTTTTTAACCATGTTTGGGAAACATATTTTGATATATACTAAGTTTTTGATTTTTGGAATAAGGTGATTCTTATTCAACGTAAATTTATCCTCAATAAATTAGGTCTTGAATATAGTTTATAAACTCCATGCACATTTTGGTGGATTGACCCTTGAATTTATGAAAGTTATAATATTCATCTTGTTGATACCATACATGCTTAAGCCAATTTTCATTTAAGGTCATGATTTATAGAAACACAGTCATATTCACAACTGGGATTTTGTGGAAGACATTCTATATTGGCTCAACAAGAGGTGTACATTGTATTTTCTTACAAAATTTCCTCTTGGCACAAAGATACTTGATATATTTTGAGCTCTATGAGGATTGGAACTCTGAATGGTCTAGATATTTTTGGAATCCATGACCCATTACCAACCATTTCTTATTATTATTATATAAATTCATTTTTTTTATGAAGTGGATTGATTTGATTATTTTTGGAAAATATATTAATTAATCCTTTAGTGATGAGATCCTTCTCAATTTGTTTACCCCTTTCATTGATCTTGTCAAAGTTATTTGCACAATGAACCTATAATTTAAAACCCAATTTTTGATGTAGTTGTCACTTAAAATAGTATCAAGCTATTTTTTTGGGATCATACATGGAAAGATATTGGAAATATTATACCATATTTGAAATAATAATGAAAATATTTATCCATTACACTATTTGGTGTTTAATAGACCCATTATGGTAATCTCATGTTATACATTGTAAGAGAAGTGATTAATGAATTTATCTAATAAGTCTATGAATGATGTTATTAATCCATTTGGTAATTGATTAAACCATTAAAGTGTGGGCCCTCAAATATTTATAGGAAATAACCTAAGTAGATAAGCATCACTATAGGCCACCTCTTGATAGGACATTATAAATTATTTTATGCGCTCTCTTGGATCTCCCTTTCCCTTATATTTTTTAAATTTTAATGGTTTAAAGTGTAACAAGAAAGGGATGTGTAATATATCTTTCTTAATAATATATGGGAATATATGCTTAGATTTTTGTTTCATTTTTTGTGAACTAGTTTATATCCCTTGAATAACATATTTAATTTATTTCCACTCGTAGGTAAATAATGAGCCTATAGGTTGAGTGGATGGTGGGAGAAGGAATTTAGGATTTTACAAATATTTATCTTGGTGGATGAAGGATTTTTGTATCTTGGATGACTTCTTTAGATGTGAGAATTTTATGACATCAAGATCTATTTGAGATGCGAGTAACACCACTTATTGGGTGATTTGGCTTAATTGGTCGAACAAGGCTTGTTTACATTCTTGTTCTAATTGGTCATCTTAATTAGATTTAAATTTATTATATTTAAGATATTTAGTATTTATAGACTCCATATGAGGTTCCTCTTATACAAAAATATTACCACCAGGTAGAGGTCTTTGTTGATAATTTTGACCCCACAGGTCAAATTGCAACCCTTATCATTCGAAATTGGTATAACCATGCCTTTTGTCTAAGTGTTAGGAATTGGTCTTTGCAATTTTCCTAAAGGGGTTATCTTCAAAAAAAATTAAGGAATTCATATTTTCTAAAAGTCCAAAGGAATTGACACTTTTAAAAACCCTGAAAGGCCTTTTCAACTTTTCCAAAGAAGGGGCCAGTTCAAAATTTTAGAAAGGCATCTCCAAAAGGTTGAAAGGTATATTTATTTCAGAAAAAGGGCTCATTAAATAATTCTAAAGGGTTATTTTCCCTTAAAAAAAGACACTTTCAAAAATTCCAAAGGGATCTTTTCCTTAGAGAAAGTTTATTTTCAGAAAATCTGAAGGGTTCAATTTTTTAGAGAGGACCATTCCAATTTTTATGAAAGGTACTTTTCGCAAGAAATGGTCCTTGTTAGAAGTTCAAAAGGTCCTTTACAAAATTTTTGAAGGGTTATTTCCCTTAAAAAAATTCCTTTATAACTTTTTCAAAGGGAAAGAGGACCATTCCATTTTTTTTGAAGGGATACTTTGAATTTTGCCGAAGGGTCTATTAAAGAAATATGAAAGGACTTTTCAAACTACCAAATGGTGCATTTCAGAAAAGCTGAAGGGTACATTCCCTTTGAAAAAAATCATTTTAAAAGACAAAGGGGACCATTAAAAATATTTTGAAAGATACTTGACACTTTCTTGAAGGGTATTTTTCATCAAGAAGAAAGTCTGAAGAAATTCTCTAAGAGGGCGGTTTCAAAAGATCTGAAGGGTCTTTCCAAAGGCAAAAGGTCCATTTTGATTCTTCTGTAGGGAAAGAGGACCATTCCAATTTTTTTGAAAGGTAATTTTCACAAGAAATGGTCCTTGTTAAAAAGTTCAAAAAGTCTTTTACAACTTTTTTGAAGGGTTCTTTTCAAATTTTTGAAGGTGAAAGAGAAAAAAAAATCTATAAGAAAAGGTCCTTATCAAAAAGCTCAAAGGGAATTTTCATAAACCCAAAGAGGCATTTAAATGAATTCCTTTATAAAAATTGCCTGAAGGAAAAGTGCATAAAGAGAAAATATTTAGACAAATTATCTAAAAGGAAAGTTCAAAAGAAAGAAAGAAACAATTCTTTCAGGCAAATTGTTAGAAAGAAAGAAAAGTCCAAGAGTGAAGCCATGAACATTTTTTACAAAGAAAAGGTTGAAAGAAAGAAAAGTCAATAGGAGGAATTCACAAAGATCCCCAATAAAAATACAATAGTAATTGGCCAAAATAGAGAAGGGTAAGGGAAATATAAATTTACCCAGTGCAAATATGAAGGACAAATTAGTCAAGGATAAGTGCCATAAGTGCATTAAACTAGTGGGATTTCAGCAACTAATCAACAGAAGAAAATGAGGACTTCTCCTTTTGACTCCTATGATGTGGTTCATAGCTCATATGAAGATCATGCAAATTGACCCAAGTAATATTAGATGCATCTAGGAAAAGCATAAACATGCAATGAGTTTTATTCAAGGATTAAATAATCTACACTTTGCAAAGACATGCAACTATCTTCAAACATGACTCTCTCTTAGTTCTAAAGGGAGACTTAAATGCATGAAGGGATCAAGGAGTTTAGCATTAGAATAAGGTAACAAGGATTTCAATCTGATTTCCTACACCATGTATTTTTTGTTCTCTTTGAATTTCCATGTACCTCTCAATCATCAAGGTCCTTTTCCAAGAAAGTAGAGGTTATTTATAGTTAATTGGTCAAAGCTTAAATTGATTGTTTTTTGAAGTCATGCTTATCTCCTAGTCATATCATGCATTCAGTGATCTAACTTAGCTTTAAGTTCAATCAAGAGGCATATTCCTTTGAATATTATGGTGTGGCTTTCCATGCAAGATAGTTTGAATTTTCAAAGTTGGGCCCACCATCCTTTTCAAATGCCAAAGAGTTTTTCATGTAGGACATAAGACAAAACATTATTATTGGAAGGATTGGTTATTTTTGGATAGCTCAATTTGGACTTGTGAGATGTGGGAGTTGATCTCCTCTTCTATTTTTAGCACTAATCTTTTTTTTGTGTATGATTTTTCTATATAAGTTGGCTTTTCAACCTCAAATAAAAAATTCCTCTTTTGGCAAGACCAAAATCTACCAATATTTGAGTTTTGTAACCTTTTTCAGATAAATAGGACTAATTTTAGATTCTAGGGTGCTGGTATAGTGTATTTATTTTAGTGATTTGTATTTGTGATAGAATTTTCTTATTTGTCAAGTCTTGATTCTTACCTATAAATATAGTTGATCAGATTATGTAGGTCATGTTCTATGTTTGATGTCTTTTGGTTGAATTCATAGTGGATGAAGTGGTTTGTTAGTGCCTTAAATTAGGCCTATTCCATAATTTCCCTTAAGATTTGATCATCAGATAAAAACATTTTCATGAAATATTGATGCATAAGAGTTAATTAGAGTTGAAAGTTCAATCTTTTTCTTGTCTAATTAGTGTTTTTAGAAGCTTAAAATGAGTGGATGAACCAAAATATAGGTGTATCATCATTAGATAGGATTTCCTTTCAATTTTATTTCTTAATTTTTTCCTATCAATTTGTATCCTAGATTAGAGATCCTAATTGATACACCAAAGGGAGCTAGCCCTTAGAATCTAGAGATTCAATTTGCCAATTAGGCCACCCACAACCTAGGATTGTTTCCATGTTTCATGTGACTGTGAAGGCCTGAAACTACCTTCACAAGGGTGTGATTTTGATTGAGAATAGTATTTTTGGATTAGGATTATTCTTACTTATAATATCTTATAAATTATAAAATTAAAAATTAGGGGGTAATCTAGCCCCAAATTCAAGGAATCTTAATAATATCTCATCCTTATTATCATAAAGGTATTGTTTCATTTGGTCTCTCACATGTTCTATGTACAAAAAGTCATTGTTATTATTTTTATCATGTACTTCTATGTTTACAAGTATTTATTCATCACTATCATGATTTCACTCAATATTCTAAGGATTTTCAAGGTTTTCATTATGATTTATCCAACCCTTAGTCAGTATTAGGTTTGTGGTGCCATGGTGTGCTTATCTTAGATGCATTTGTGTGAGATATGTAACAAGGTCTTACTTTTGTGTTGATGTGGTTACCTTGGGTCATGTTCGACTCTTGTATTGATTTAGATTGATTCTAATGTTTGGAGGTGAGATGTTTGATTTGATTTGATGGGGATTTTGGATAAGCCCACTAAAAATATGATTGATTTTAAATGTGAGATAGATTTTTCTTAGACAAATGAAGGTGGGAGAAAGGATGGATGTAATAACTTGTTAGTCCCAAGTGACAGGTGCAAGATATTGACATAAAGATCAAGTAAATGATTGAGTGGATGGTTTATTGATTTATTACTTGATGATGAATTATTTGATTATATTTCTAGTTAGGTTTTGACTAACTCAAATCATGTTATTTATAACCTTAAATAAGGTTAGTGTTGAGTGATTAGGTCATAAGTGACCATAGATGTGATTTAGATTGATTTTTTGGATCTAGATGATTATTGACTTGGAAAATTTGGATTTATATGGATGTTTTGATTAAGTGTAGGTTGTAAAACTTTATTAGGTTTTTAGGAATCTATCAATCTTAGTTAAATTGGTGGTGGTGATATGAGGTATGTTAGGGATTATTGTGATGTAGATGTTTAATGTAGGTTATGTGGAGTGAGATAATTGTGATGTTTGGATTTATGAATTTTTAGGGATTGGATTAGGAGTATATGTGTGCTTGGATAAAAGCTATGTCTATTTATTATTTGATTTTGGATTGTTTACTAAGGTTGGGTTTACAAATAACATAGGTCTTGATAACACTTAAATAAGATCAAGTCAGCCACAAGCCTATATTAGTAGATAAGGGTGTGAAAATTAACTAAAAACCCATTGATACACCCTTGTAAAGTGGTGACTAAGTTGGTTTCCAAACCCTCACTCTATAGATGTATGTGATGAGTAGTCTTTGAGATTGTTGTTTCCCTTACACTAATAGTTGTTTGTAGATGAAACATATTAATCTAGGATGTACAAGGATTTCTAAGTGCATCTCCTTAATAAATTGTGTTATGTGGGGCCCAAGTACATGTAAGTATGTTATCTAATACCTAAATATTGGAGTGTGACTTCTTCACTTCATGAAACCCTTTATGAGGAATCCTGCTTAACTTTATGATATCTCTCCTTGATATTTATATTCTTCTAGAACATGGAGTGTGGATTAGTGTACATAATTAAATAGACATCAAAACCCACTTAGTGAATATTAAAATTGAATGGTGATAAAATAAATGCCACATTTCCCCTCAAAAAATAAAAATAAGAGGTGTTGATTTTTTTTGATCCCCAAGGTTTCCCTATGGGTACGAAGGGAGAGCATACACAATTTATTCCTCAGGTGATAACAAACAAAAAAATATGTATATACATGATTTTAAGAATTAATAAGGTAAATTCAATAGATTTTGATCCCTAAGGTCACCCTATAGGTGAAAGGGTAGAGTGTACACAATCAGGTCATGCAAAAAAGGTTAATTGATTGACTTGATTAAAGTGTGTTTATTATTTAAAAACTATTCAAAAAATAAGGTTTGACTACTAATTATTTGATGAGTAGTACTATAAAAAAACATTAGTCATTTTATTTTCAATATTTATGGGAAATTTTCAAAAAAATAGTCAAAAATCAAATCCACTAGTACGTAGGTTAAAACTAAAACTACTTAGTCTAAATCCACTACTGCATAGAACATAACCACTACACAAATAAAACATTATGAAAAATATTTTTTTAATGAAAAAATCCACTAATTTTAATTATGAAACTAATAATGAATATATCAAAGTTATTAGGAATAAATTTAGACATAAATAAAAAAATGATCAAAGTCGCTACTATCAGAATCAAGTCTCTATTTGTGATGTCAAAGTTGTTAGTAAAAAATGGAGTCAATGATGATTAAAAATTAAAAAAAATAGAAAAAGATCAAAACCGATGTGATCATCACCCTATATATATAAAATTTAGGGACCCCTCTCTTCTTCATATATATAGGGGTACTTCCCCAATAAACTTTATTTAGAAGAGCATCATCCTATAAAGATATATGGCATCTCCACTAGTTAGACTATACCCATACACTATATAGGTTGGTTTGATCATATAATATCGAAGGCCCTATATATATGAGGCATATAAAATCTAGATTTTTTATCTATATGAAACATAAATATGTTTGAAGTTTCTAATTTTGATGTCAAAGATGTTAGTTGACAGTGGTGAATTCACTATAAAAAATAATGATGAAAACAAACCATGAGTATAAATTAAAAATTGAAACACATCCAATCAAATCCATGGTTTTCATAATCAAATTATATATTTAGTAGTGGTAGTTTTGAAACTTATACAAAGCTAGAGTCAAATAGATAAAATCATGTGTAGCATTAAATCCATTAATTCAGGATAACAAGTGCTAGTATGTTAATATTATATTTGTTTAAATTATGTAAAATATAAAAACTATTAATAAAATTATCACAGTATTCTAGTAGTTAGATAAAATTCATTGATATTAAAGACAAATCTATTGTTCCATAGGATGAAGCTACAACTACACAATCCAAAGCTGTTATGAGTCTAGGCATGAGAATTTTACATAAAATGAAAAATTATGGCTACCAAATGCTTCTTCAAGGAGCTTGAAAAATTCTCAAAATAATATCTAGGCCCAATAAATAAAATATAAATGGATTCATCTCACTATGGTCACCAAAATACATTCTCTAATTTTAATTTTATGGGTTAGATAGAAAATGAAGAATAATATTGTCTAAGCTCTCTTAGCTAAATCAATCAAACTTTTGATTGCAGTTAAAAACAAGGTAAATTGAATGTAAACTAAATGAAACATAATATCAAACTTTATACCTCAAATTTACATGTAATATAGTCTTATCTGACATTATATATTACTTTCAATATGTTTGATGTTTGGAATGTTGGATTACTCTATGAATTTCAATATTTGTAGTAGTATAATGGCTTGGGGATGCTTAGATTTTATTTATTATTGATTATTGTATCAAGGTGGTGGCACTATGGACAAAAAATTAGAAGTTGACAAAGCTTCAAAACTCAAGGGTTCCAAATTTAAAATATGGCTTGTATGAGGATGAAAATCAATTTATATGATTTTCATGGATGAATGGAACACTAAATTTGTGCCATAGAATATCATGATAAATGGTTGAGGATAAAATATAATTTATGAGTAGTTTAGATATTATAATTTACTCCAATTTTAAATTCCATGGACAATCTAGATAAAGTGGTGAGAGGTTCAAGATTGTAGATTATTAAGTTATAAGGTTAAATATGATAATTAATGAGGGTTAGTTAGAGATTAAGGATGTGATTAGATAGTTAGCGTTAGTTGTGGTAGGTGAGTGTGTTAGTGCCCAAAATTTCACTAAAGTAATTGGGCCCTTGTCAAGTTTGAATGTCTAGGTCCTCAGCCATATTCCTATTTTTTAATGTTCATCATGTGTCAAGTTTCATGTTAAATTGGCTAAGTCTTAATTTGGTCTTTACTTAGTGTGTATAAAGCCTTGGGGTCTTTGGGTTTTTTCTTAACACATTTTTCCCAACAAAAATATGTCCTCAAGATTTTTGTTCATGAAAAATGTTTGAAGACTTATTTCCATCAGGAAAATTGTCCATGATAAATAACTTGATGAAATTGCATTATTCCAAGGAAAATGTAAAGTCCTTATTTGTTTCAGACATTTTGTTTGTGGCAAAAAATTTCATAGGTCCTTTTCCTTTAGGCATTTTTCCTACACAAAAAGTCTGATGGGCATCATTTGTTTCAAAAAAGATTATAAATTCAAAATCTTTCAAGAAAAGTGTGAAGTCAAAATTATTTGGGAAAATATTTTGAACATTTTGTTTGAGATAATTATCCTAACAAAATGCTCGAAGGGATTGTTATTGAGTATAAATGCCAAAGAAAGATTGTTATAAGGAGATGTTTCAAAAAAAAGTATTGAATAAGTGTTACAAAATAAAAGTCTTGAAGACCAAAGGTTGAATAAAAAATAGAAATGCCAAAAATAAGAATGTCAAAGACAAAAGGCCCATAAATATTCTTCCAAATTGTTTAAGTATCATGCAAGTTCCTGTCGATCAATGTCATGAGATGATGTTAGAATTTTTAATAGAGCTATGAAAAAGCATAAAAGAGACAAGTGGCACATCTACATTACATAGGTTAAAGCTCAAGATTATTTCAAAGATCAACTATGCATGTTTACTTGGGAAGTGATGATCCACAGACACATAATGAAAATGGGTTTTTCAACAAAGCCCAAGAATAATGTGAAACTACCACATGGTAAAAGGGTACTAGTCCAAGTAAATAATTGACAACATAAGATGCAGAGAGCCCATAGAGCTTTCAAGTGGCATCATTTTAGTATAAGACCTATGGATAGCCAATGGTGTTTGACCCCTTAGATCGTGATCTGATAATGTGCATTCACTCACCCAGGCAAGATCTAATAGTGCAAACCAAGATGGACTTTTCAAAGGGTCTAGGTTGAACATGATAGTGACATGTGCCATAACCATAATGATCTAGGCATAGATATATGGTTTGAATTTTCATAGATGAGTAGATTTAATGGTACAAGATGATGGTGGAATTTTCAATGGAGCTAAAAAAAATATGGGAGTTGCACATTTCAATATGTGGTGAAATTTGTCTTAAAAGTTAAAATCAATGGCTCATTCATAGATGGGTAGAAATTCAAAGTATAGAAGAAGGTTTGTGTGCCGTTCAAAAATGTATTTTTTAAATAATGACCATAGATCAATTTTTGTCTATATCACAGTTGGAGAATTCTAATTGTGATCATCATAAGGTAGTGGGATTTCTTTATCATACGTAGGAAAAGGGTAACTATCTAGAAGATTATATATTTGTAATTTATTAATAGAAAAGCATCTCCAGGTAGTTGTATATAATGACAAATTATACTTAGGTCCTCAAATGAATATTATCATTATATCTCATATGAAAGCATTTCCAATCAAGAGATCAAAGGTTTATTACAAATATTCATCATTCCTTGTAAAGGTAGCTACAATAATGATTCTTTTCTTGAAAGTGGATGAGGATCTCAGGCATGGCAAAGGGCATATTTTAGTTGGAATTATCTTGGGAGAATTGAAGTTTTTTTTTACAATTTTGTAAATTTTGACCCATAATCCTAGATTTAAAATGTATAAATATAAGGCTTATATTCTATTTAGGGGGTTAGTTGGCCATTATGTTGGTCATTGTGTTGGTCCATGTTTTCTTAAGTATAGGCTCTTCCAAATTTTGGGATCATGGTTGTGTGTTTATTTTTCCTCTCTTACTAATGTGGTTGCAATTGTACAACCATCAGAAAGCTCTGAGAGCATCTCTATATGTCTCTCCTATCCAACATGGAGAAAATAAACCATACTTCTCCCCATGGTAGCATTTTGAAACACTGATGTGTGTAATATTTATTTTCAAGTTAATGAAAATGCTTCTGGTTCTTTGTTGTTTCTTGTAGATGAATTTAATGACATGTGTTGTCTCCCAAAAATATCACTCATTTTTGGGACAACATTTAAACTATTTTGGTCCTACAGACCAAAATTGTCTCTTCCATTTTCAAAATTTGTCTTGAGCATTCAAATTCCTCATTTTTCAAGCTTCTTAAAAATCTATGGACTCTGCAGGTTTGAATCTACAGACTTTGTAGGAAGAGAAATCTACAGAATCTATAGGAAAAGAAAATCTATGGACTCTATAGGCCAAGTTTAATGGGCTTCACAGGTTGATTTCTACAGACTCTATAGGAAAGAAGTAAGCTTTCAACACTTAGGCAATCTCAAAGTTGGTTCAATGACCAGGTTCAACCACAAGATTTCAACAACAAGCTTCTAAGCAAGGATTGAACCATTGAACCTTGAACCATTTTGGTTCAATGGGCTCAACAGGTTCAAAGGTTCAACGGGTTCAAGGTTCAACAAGTTCAACGAGTTTAGTTCAACAAGGATCAAAATTACTTAGCCAAATCAAAGGGAATGAACCATTGAACCGTTAAACCAAAGCTTGGTTCAACAGTTGGTTCAGTGCTTCGGTTCACTCAGTCTATTCAATCAAATGGTTCATTGCCTTGAACCATTTTGGTTCAAAGCTTGGTTCAAAGGAGTGGTTCAATGCAAAAGTTTAAGAGAGCCTCCTAAAGAACAAGTGCCCTTGTAGAGGGCACTTGGTCAACAAAATCACCCATCAGAAGGGTCATTGTTAAGGAGGCTACAAAGGTAAATTCTTTTAGATTTTTGTTTAAGGCAGTTGAAAAAGACTAAGGCATAATTCCTTCAAAATTTTGTCTGAAGGAATTCCTTCAAACAAAAAGTTTTAAGAAATTTGGAAAGGTTGTGGGAAGAAATCCTAAAGGAGTTTCTTAAGGCCAAAGAACAAAGAAATAATTCTTGTGGACTTTTTGTCCGCAAGGAAATTGTCTATGGACTTTTTGTCCACAGGAAAATGTCTGTAGAAAAAGTCCATGGGAAAAGGGTCTGCAAAAAAATTCTATGAGGAAGCTCTAAATAATGCCAAAGATAAAAGGCTGCTAAAGGAACCTAAAGGGTAAGTGCCCTTGTGGGGGACTCTTAGCTACCAAATTAAAGGATACTTCCCAAAGATGAAGGGTCACCTTCCCTTTGGTAGGATGTAAAACAAGAAAGCTAAGGAATTGCCAAGGGGTGACGTGCCTAAAGATGTCAAAGTTAAGAATGATGAACTAGCCATTGGAAATTCAAACATGGTGATAGGTGCACGAATGTCAATTTCAAGGTTTGTAAAATATCTATTGATTTTGAAAAGCCTTAAAGAAGAACCAAAGAACTTAGCAACCCGCTGGAAGAAAGAAGCCTGAAGGCTATCCGAAGACTACCTAAAGGGTAGATACCCTTGCGGAGGGCTCTCCCCAACTCAAAGTAGATAATTTATCAAGGCTTGAAGGGCAGGTCCCCTATGGGAAAGCTCAAATGACAAAGCTAAAGGAATTGCCAAGGAAAGTGATGTACCTATAGACATCAAAGTTGTGATGATGAAATAGCCATTGATCCTTGTAGATTTAAATCTACAAACCTGAATGCATTCAAAATGCTTTAAGGCTAAGATAAATAGGAAGTGACTAAGGAATAGAGCATCAAATTGAATCAAGGACCTAATTCAATTAAACAAAAAAGGAGGAATGATGAAGAAGGATCAGATCACTAGGTGGACATTGAAAGAAGCAAACTTTCAATAGTGTGACTTGTTTCTCTGCATTGAGAAAAACAAATGGGTAGATGCCCCTAAATTCTAGCCTATCTTCTTAACAAATTTCAATGCAATATGATGTGTTACTATTCCCAAGTCTGTCTTGAAGAGGCTATATAAGGGACTCTCTTGTTAGTGTAAAAATGATCTCTCTCTGACAATCAAAAATGAAACTCTGCCCAAATTGAAAGGCATTACTAAGACTTTGAGCTCAAATTGTTGATCATATTTTATTATTGGAATAAGAAAGCAAGTGACTTTTCAAACTTTATGCTGTGATATCTTTGTTGTTGGAGAAGCTGTTCTTATGTCTTTTTCCTTAATATATTTTTTGTTCCTTTAATTCAACAAGCAAAATTAGTGAAAGTAGTCAGGAAGGTGTCTTGAAGTCAATTTTGGAGAGAATTTGTGCCCCCATAATTGTCTTTAGTGTGTTTTCTTTTCATTTATGTGTAAAAGACATTGGGATGTCTTTGTGCCCTCATTGTCCTTCGTATCTCACTCTTGGGCAATTCAAGTGGAGACTTTGTGCTACATCTCAATTTGCTAGTTACTACATCCTTGGTTACATTTTGCATTTACTATTAGGAGTATTCTTGTGGTTTGTTGAATAGTACTTCTGAAAGAAGAGGAGTGCTTTCTGTCATTTCCCTTGAGATTTTTTATTTTGATTTGCATGCATCATCTTTAAAGAAAGAGAGATGGATGGTTTATCCTACCCTTGAGTATTATTTTTTGATTATATATATAGCATATCTATAGGGAACCTCCCCTTGATGAGAGGAGAGATTAGTCCCATTTTGATGTAGTAAACCTACACATTTGGATGACCAATCTTCCTACTTTGGCTGATCAGACCTATTTTGTTTATCAATATGCTAATCAACAAAATAATCAACCAACAGTTTTTAGTGACTCCATTGGGGATATAACCCATTATCCACTTATAGCCTTACCATTCACCTCCACACTAATCAGGAAAGAATGCATAGTTTAAATCCTCAAGCTTCAAACTGAAGCAAGGTCAATTCTTTTCCATTTTTGTTTCACAATCTAGTAGATTCAAGGTATACATGAAGCCAAAGGGCTTAAGGTATTGTTGAACCTGTATTCAAATTGATACATCAAAGTGATTTTGATCTATTTCCTTCACCATCTCATCTCCAACAAACCAAGAGCTTTCCTCTTACTAAAGTCAGATCTCCATTGCCAAACAAAGTATCCACTTTTGTTGTTGATAAAGCTTTGCCAATAATTACCCCTCTGAGATTTGTTATTCCTTCTTTTCATATTCTTATAATGGCAGTTCAAGGCCCCTAGGGTAATGCTTTTGGTCCTCTCAATCTTACTCCACCTCTACATGAGGTTCCACACAATTCAAGGAAGAATTTTTCTAAATTCTATGGTGATGGGAAAGTTCATCATGATGAACACATTGCAACCTTCAACATAGCTTGTGGAGTAATTGGAGTAGAATTTGAAGATGTAGCAGTCAGGCTATTTGTAGAAACATTATAAGGTGCTACTACAAATTGGTTTTATCATCTACAGGCTCAGTCAGTAACTTATTGAAATACCCTCAAAGATAAGTTTGAAGCCAGATTCAAACCTGTAAAAGATGCACATGCACTATTGGCTCAACTTACACAGATGAAGAAAGAACCTCATGAACTAATGAGGGAATTCATAGCCAAATTTGACAAACTGAGGAACAAAATTCTTATAATTGCTCAACCTACAGCTGAGAATCTCAAATGCTTCTTCATTAATTCTCAGTTACTTGAAGTAAGTTTTCTTTTGAGACGTGCTAGTCAAATAGAACTTGTTGTAGCTCAACATTTGGCCACTGAGGTAGAAGATGTTCTCATCTTAGTAGGGAAGATAAGAAGAGATCCAAATAGAAATATACCTTCATCATCTTCTGAATATTCATCTACAAACACCATAGATCTAATGGTTCAGAAATTGGCAAATGAGTTGCTTACTTTTAAAAAGTAAATGGCGCAAAGAATGTCTTCTTCTCCTTCATACAGAGATATGCCAAGAAGGACATTCCCAAATCAGTCATATAAGGAAAATGTTGCTAGGAATCAAGGGCAACAAAATCATCTTCCTCCCCCACAAGGGAAACTTGCCCTAGAAGCTCCTCCAACCAATTCAGCAATGGGATATCTTGAAGTAGAATCAGAGTTCTCTTTCTAGCCTAAATCAAATCAAGAAAATGATGTTGATCTCCTTATAGAAAATCAAGAAGAATCAACTGACGACTCCCACATTGGTTTCATGAACTACCAGGATGAACCCAAAAGCAAAGGAGAAGCTTTTGATGGATCATATGTAGTGTTTACCAGGTCTAAGAACCAATCAGTCTAGCAAGCTGATAAAGGGAAGACAAAAGAGCAACCTCAACTAGCAATTATGATTTCTAAGTGTAGAACCACTCTACCTTTTTAGTCAAAGGATTTGGTGATCACCCAAAAGACAAGTACATCAATTTCACCTTCACCTTCTACTTTAATTTTGAAAACTAGCTCTCCTCCTATCCCTCCTAAAACTCAAAAGGTTGAAATGCCTTCCTCTGTACCTAGCTCAATTTAGCCATTTGACATAATCGATCATGTCAAAAAGAAAAAAATACATATGTCTAAATTTGAATATTTGTAGTCTAATCCTGATCAATTAGATAAGTTGATCCAATGTGTCAAGAACCAAACCATCCCTGTAGGACAAAAAGCTAAAAAGGTAACTCCTAATTCACCAAAGCACATGCCTATTATAAATAATCTTGTCATTAATCCTTGAGCTACCCTTGGGAAAATAGAACCTTTCTATGTTTCCCTGTTAATAAATGGTCACAAGCTAAGTAATTATATTATAGACTTAGGTGCATCTGACAATGTCATGCCTACTAAAGTGGTTGAGTCTTTGGGTCTCACACTGACCAAGACATTTGAGAGATGTTTCTCCATGGAGAACAAGTAAGTACCATTGCTGGGGCAAATCAAAGATGCCCAATTTGCATTTGTAGCCTTTCCAAACAAGAGAATCAAGATGACTATCTTGGTGGTTGACATCCCAACATCCTATGGCATTTTGCTTGGATGAAATTTCTACAAGGACATGGGAGGAGAACTAAGAATGGACCTGTCTGAGGCAAGGATCCCTATCCAAGGCATAATGAAGAGGTTTCTCCCTGAAAAGGAGGCAAAATATGTGGTCACCCAAACATCAGCCCCTAAAGCTCAAATTCTTTTTGAATCCATAGGTATGGGTAACTACTTTCTATCTATAGATGACATGCATGAAGCATCTGATAAATTTTTTGAAAGTGTCAACCTAAAAATTAGTTCAACTAGAACAACAAAAGAACTAGTAGGTTGCAATATAGATGAAGAAGGACCCCCCCTCTCTAATGAAGGAAAGTCTAAAGAAAAATTAGTATCTGATGGGGTATGGACTCTAGAATTTGATGGTAATTGTTCCTCTACCAGTTTGGGGAGTTGGGATTGTGTTGATATCTCCTCAAGGAGATATGTTTCCTTCATCTTAAAAGTTACAGTTTAGCAACACTAATAATACAACTGAATATGAATCTCTATTGCCTAGCATGAAGGCTGTTCAAGACAAAGGCATCAAGTTTCTTCATGCCAAAGGGGATGCTGAATTAGTGCTTTGTCAAGTGAAGAACTTATACTAAACTAAGAATGAAAGATTACGCCACTACCATAACATGGTTTGGGACCAAATTGAAAGCTTTGATGCTTTCAACATTTCTACCATACCCAGAGAGTCTAATGATAGAGCTAATGCACTTGTTATTTTAGTAACTCATTTAGTTCCTCACTCAAATATCAAAGAAGATAGGTATACTATTGAGCTAGTCTGTAGACCAAGTGTTCTTGACAATGCTGATCATTGGCAAGTATTCAATGATGATCATCAAATCATTGCCTTCTTGGAATGAAAAGACAATTTCAAACAACTACATTTTGAAGGTAGTGAACCTCAGAAGTATGAATCAGCCTCTAAATCTAGTTTAGATATAAATGAATTATTCTTACAGCTAAAAGGAAATAAAATTCCCAAAGGCTTGGTTTCTCTTAAGAAGCTGTTTGACAAGCATGTTAGATTCATCAAATAACAATAAATAGATTCAAGTTTCTCACAAGGATTCGATCAAGTAAATTTGAATACTAAAGAAAATCCCAAGATGGTTAACATTGATAAGTGCTGCACCCCTAAAGAAAGATTCAAGTTCACCACTTTACTCTATCAATACATGGATGTCTTAACATATTCTTATGATGACCTGAAGTCTCTCAAACTTGATGAAATCTGCCATGACATTCTTCTCAAGGCTGATTCAATGCCTTACAAGCAAAAATCCAGACAGTACAATTCAAAAATATCAAGTACTATTTTGTTTGAGATACAAAAAATGTTAAATGCTAGAATCATCTTCCCAATCCATCATTCCACATGGATTGCAAACATAGTGCCTATAAGGAAGAAGAGTGGTGAAATTCACATTTGTGTAGATTTTAGGAATCTGAATCAGTCATCTTTGAAAGATAATTATCCTTTGCCAATTATAGATCAGTCATCTTTGAAAGATAATTATCCTTTGCCAATTATAGATCAAGTGCTTCAAACAGTGACAGGTTCAGAGATGTTATCAATGTTTGATGGCTTCTTAGGATATAATCAAGTTGAAGTTGGTAAAACAGACCAACACAAGACTACATTCACCACACGTTGGGGTACATTTGCATATAAAAGAATGACTTTTGGCTTGATAAATGCTGGTGATACCTTTCAAAGAGTAATGGACCTAGCTTTTAAATATGAGATAGGTAAATTCATAGTGGTATACCTTGATGACTTGACTATTTTTTCAAAGCATCGATCTGATCATGTATGCCACTTACAACAAGTGCTGGAGCATTGCCACCAGAATGGTAATTCCTTAAACCCCAAGAAGTCTATTTTTGGAGTAATAGAGGGGAAAATCCTTGGACACATTGTGTCTAAAGAAGGCATAAAGATTGACTTAGACAGAGTCAAGTCTATTCAAGAGCTTAATTTGCCTACAAGTAAGAATGTTGTTCATTCTTTCTTTGGAAATGTGAATTTCTTACAGAGGTTCATCCCTGAATTTGCTAAGAAGACTAGACACATTACGAACATGATTAAGGGGAAGACCACCTTCAGCTGGACTAAAGAAGGCAAGTCAACATTTCAAGATATCAAGACTGCCATTGCCCACACCCCTACCTTAGTTTGTCTAGATTACAACAAAGATTTCATCATATACAGCTATGTTTCTAAACACATGATTTCAGTAATTCTTGTTCAACATTACATGGAAGGTATGGAATCTCCTATTTATTTCATGAGTTGCCCTCTCAAAACCCATGAGATGAAGTATTCAAATGTAGAGAAGCATGCTTATGCATTGGTGAAAGCAGTCAAACATTTCCACTTATATATCCTAAATTCACACACTACTACCTTAGTTCCTAACACCACAGTCAAGTCCATGTTAACTCAGTAGGAGTTTGGAATAAAAAGAGGCAATTGGATTTCAAATATCAAAGAGTTTGATCTAGATATCAAGCCAACAAAGCTGGTCAGGGGAAAAGGCCTATGCCAATTAATTGCTGATAACAAGCCAGAAGATACACAACATGAAGAAGCTAAAGTGGAAGATACACCAACAGTCCTTTTTATCTCCACTACCAATGAGTGGTATTCAGGTATTGCTCATTTCCTTACTTATGGTGAATTTCCTGCTCATTTGTCTTATAAAAAAAGGAGGACTATCAAGTTGAAAGCTACCAATTTTGTCCTTTGGGACAATGGCTTGTATAAGAGAAGCATAGATGAAGTATTCCTTCACTGTGTAGACAAAGAGAAACAAAGCCAAATTTTGAAATCTTTCCACAATCTAGCCTATGGAGGACATTTTTTTTGCTCTTGTGACTACTCACAAGATTCTAAGAGCCAGTTATTACTAGCCAACTCTTTTCCAAGATGCATATAAGTGGGTGAGAAAATGTGAACTCTACCAACAATTTATTGGAAGACCCAAGTTAGCTACCCTACCTCTCAAACCAGTGATCATAGAGGAACCTTTCCAGCAATAAGGGATTGATTTTATTGGAACTATAAACCCATCTTCAAGTGCTGGACATGATTATGTTATTACAAAAACTAACTATTTCACCAAGTGGGTAGAAGTAATCCCAACTAAGTATGCTACTTTAGAAGTTGTATGCAATTTCCTCAAGGAGAATATCATTTCCAGGTTTGGAATTCCAACCAAATTTTTACTAATAATGTAGCTTATTTTACCTCCTAGGAGATTACACAATTCTATTTCCATTATGGAATTATACTCTCTCACTCTTCTGATTATTTTCCACAAGGGAATGGACAAGTTGAATCCAACAATAAGAACTTGGTAACTATCATCAAGAAGCTATAAAATAACAATCAAAGGACATGGCATAAAGCACTGGTTGTTGTGCTATGGGTAGATAGAATCACACCTAAGAGGGCAATTGGTAAGTCTCCTCTTCAACTTCTTTATGGTATCAATGTTGAGATACCAATCACCTTAGAATTACCAGCCTTGAAATTGACAAAGGCAATCAAAAATCAGACATATAAAAGCTCTCTTGATAAGAGAATCATGTGCTTGACTAAGATAGATGAATAGAGAACCATGGTGGTGGACTGAATTGCTGCTCATCAAATTCTGGTAAAGAAACTCTTTGACCAAAAGGGCAAAAATTGTGATTTCCAGATTGGGGATCAAGTCCTGTTGTGGGACTAAAGGAGAGAACCAAAAGGGATGCATGGAAAGTTTGACTCCCTTTGGAGAGGCCCATTTATAATTCATCAACATAATGGTGAAAATATATTTATACTAAAATATTAAGATGGCACACTCTTTTCTCTACCTCACAATGGGCAGCATTTGAAACAATTCAACTCTTGAAGTATCATATTATTGCATCTGTACATATGTATATTTGTATAGTTTTTAATTCTATTGTATTTTGTTTATTTTCATTTTTGATGCCTTTCATTTTTGGGTAACATGAATCCATAGCCCAATGGTACACATGAAGAAACTAGAGATTCTAGATTCTAATCCCTTCAATTCTTTTTACAATTGATAGAAGTTCCCCAACTAGAGCCAGCTATTGTCCCCCAAAAATAGCACTCATTTTTGGGACAACATTTGAACTATTTTGGTCCTACAAACAAAAATTGTCTCTTCCCTTTTCAAAATTTGTCCTGAGCATTCAAATTACTCTTTTTTCAAGCTTCTAAAAAATCTACGAACTCTGTAGGCTTGAATCTACAGACTCTATAGGCTTGAATCTACGGACTCTGCAAGAAGAGAAATCTACAGACTCTATAAGAAAAGAAAATCTATAGACTCTATAGGCCAAGTTCAATGGGCTTCATAAGTTGATTTCTATAGACTATGTAAGAAAGAATCAAGATTTCAACACTTAGGCAATCCCAAAGTTGTTTCAATGACTAGGTTCAATTGAAAGAGTTCAGCAACAAGCTTCTAAGCAAGGATTGAACCGTTGAACCTTGAACCATTTTGTTTCAATGGGATAAATAGGTTCAAAGGTTCAACGGGTTCAAGGTTCAATAGGTTTAATGAGTTTGGTTCAATGAGGATCAAAAGGACTTATCCAAATCAAAGGGAATGAACCATTGAACCGTTGAACCAAAGCTTGGTTCAACAGTTGGTTCAATGCTTCAGTTCATTGATTACTTCGGTTCACTCAGTCGATTCAATCAAATGGTTCATTGGCTTGAACCATTTTGGTTTAAATCTTGGTTTAATAGTTGGTTTAAAGGAGCAGTTCAATGCAAAAGTTCAAGAGAGCCTCTTGAAGGAAAAGTGCCCTTGCGGAGGGCACTTGGTTGACAAAAGCACCCTTCAAAAGGGTCATTTTCAAGGAGGCCGCAAAGGTAAATTCTTTCAGATTTTTGTTTAAGGTAGTCAAAAAAGACTAAGGCATCATTCCTTTAGACTTTTATCTAAAGGAATTCCTTTGGACAAAATGTCTGAATAAATTTAGAAAGGTTGCGGGAAGAAAGCCCGAAGGAGTTTCTCAAGGCCAAAGAACAAAGCAATAATTCTTGCAGACTTTTTGTCCACAGGAAATTTTCTATAGACTTTTTGTCTGTGGGAAAATGTCTACCAAAAAAGTCTGTGGGAAAAGGGTCTATAGAAAAATTCCATGTGAAAGCTTCAAAGAATGCCAAAGATAAAAGGCCATCAAAGGACCCTGAAGGGTAGGTGCCCTTACAGGGGACTCTTAGATGCCAAATTAAAAGACACTTCCCAAAGATGAAGGGTCACCTTCCCTTTAGGAGGATGTAAAATAAGAAAGTTGAGGAATTTCCAAGGGGTGACGCGCATGAAGACGTCAAAGTTAAGAATGGTGAACTAGCCATTAGAAATTCAAACATGGTGATGGGTGTGCGAACATCAATTTCAAGGTTCATAAAATAGCCATTGATTTTGAAAAGCCTTAAAGAAGAGCCAAAGAACTTAGCGACCCACTTGAAGAAAGAATCCTGAAGGCCATCTGAAGACCACCTGAGGGGCAGATACTCTTGTAGGGGGGCTCTTCCTAACTCAAAGTAGATCATTTCTCAAGGCTTGAAGGGAAGGTCCCCTTTGGGAAGCTCAAATGACAAAGCTAAAGGAATTGTTGAGGAAAGTGACATACCTGTAGATGTCAAAGTTGTGATGATGAAATAGCTATTGATCCTTGTAGATTTAAATCTATGGACTTGAATGCATTCAAGAGGCTTTAAGGCCAAGATTAGCAGGAAGCAACTAAGGAACAAAACATCAAATCGAATCAAGGACCCAATTCAATTAACCAAAAAAGGAGAAATGATGAAGAAGGATCAAATCACTAGGTGGACATTGAAAGAGGCAAACTTTCAATAACGTGACTTGTTTCTCTACATTGAGAAAAAAAATGGGTAGATGCCCCTAAATTATAGCATGTCTTCTTAACAAAGTTCAATGCAATATGATGTGTTACTATTCCCAAGTCCATCTTGAAGAGGATATATAAGGGACTCTCTTGTTAGTGTAAAAATGATCTCTCTCTGACAATCAAAAATGAAACTCTGCCCAAATTGAAAGGCATTACTGAGACTTTGAGCTCAGATTGTTGATCACATTTTGTTATTGGAATAAGAAAGCAAGTGACTTTTTAGACTTTGTGCTGTGATATCTTTGTTGTTAGGGAAACTATTCTTATGTATTTTTCCTTAATATATTTTCTATTCCTTTAATTCAACAAGCAAAATTAGTGAAAGTAGTCAGGAAGGTGTCCTGAAGTCAACTGTGGAGAGACTTTGTACCCCCATAATTGCCTTTAGTGTGTTTTCTTTTCATTTCTATGTAAAGGACCTTGGGATGACTTTGTGCCCTCATTTTCCTTCGTATCTCACTGTTGGGCAATTCAGGTGGAGACTTTGTGCTACATCTCAATTTTTTGGTTACTACGTCCTTGGTTATATTTTGCATTTACTATCAGGAGTATTCTTGTGGTTTGCTGAATAGTACTTCTAAAAGAAGAGGAGTGCTTTCTGTCATTTCCCTTGAGATTTTTTATTTTGATTTGCATGCATCATCTCTGAAGAAAGAGAGATGGATGGTTTATCCTACCCTTGAGTATTATTTTCTATATATATATATATATATATATATATATAACATATCTATACAGAACCTCCCCTTGATGAGAGGAGAGATTATTCCCCTTTTGATGTAGTAAACCTGCACATTTGGATGACCAATCTTCCTACTTTGGCTGATCAGACCTATTTTGTTTATTATTACGCTGATCGACAAAATAATCAACCAACAACATGTTCTACAATAATTATTGATTGGACATTTAGGTTTATATTCACTACTAGTTGTCATTTTGAGAATAGATTTAGATTATAAACTCTTTATGCATTACTTTAGGATAGGTTTTTGAATAAATTATTAAGGAATCCTATGTTTATGGGTTTGATAGGGAAAAGCATTTGAAAGATTAGTTTCAGTGTATGTTCTAGTCTCTCAGGGATCATATGGTATTTACCATTATCTTGCATTTGATGTTTTTTTACATCTTTACTAAGAAATATTTTCATGAAATACTATAAGATACCTTGCTATTTAGAAACCACCAGGATACCACCCCCCTTTTTAATCATTTAACTTGTTCTACCCTAATAATAATACACCCTTTGCATAATATAAGTGTTTTTTTCCCTTGTAAATACATAAGATCTTGCATATTTGACATATGTTTGCAGTTTATGTTTTTGAATTATATCAATGAAATCTTACATTCAACCCCTATTGTTGAAGATTCTATAGAATGAATATTTCAGTCACTTTCCCATCTATCTTTAGTAGATTATATATAACTTAGAGAATTTGTGCATTTTGTGTGATAACTCTTCATAGGTGAAGTGTGCAATCTTGGTTATGCCCTTGTCACATTTGTTCCTTATGCCAAGAATCCCCATAGAGGTTGAATTTTATAATCTCTCCTTGTGATCAAGCTACCCCATAGGTCCTCTCACCTTGGTTCAAGTAGAGCCAAAATTAGCAAGGTATTGACCATACCCTTTGTAGGTGCCTCTGTAATTTTATTCATTTGGTCTAATCTTGATGACAAAACTTCCCCTAGTTACAATGATATACTAGTAGGTTTTTCATCATTGATTTCCATTTTATCTCAAGTGTGCAAGGTTGAGTATAAGAGGTGTACAACTAAGAACCAACACACTTCTAGTGCCATTTTTAGGGAAAGAAAATACACCCATGACACTTATGTTGTTGAGGACTCTTGCAAAGAGCTATGAGTATTTCATGTTGTGGAGTTATCTATTATATTTCTACATTTTGGCTATCTTAGTTGTCAACACCATAACACTACACTACGGATGTGCCTGGAAGTTTTAAGGCTTGACAGTTTGACATCTATTGTTTTTATTATAAAGAGTTGTTAAAGTTGTATGTTGGAAGGTGCCCTTTTTCATTTTGAACATTATTATAAACAAATTTAGTATATTTACTTTATATCTCATCATTAACTTCAACAAGGTTTGTTTTCAGCATGTATCACTATCAGCTTGTTAACTATTATATTTTAGAATTGTGATTCTAGTGTTGACTCCAATTTTTATCACCTAGTTTCATGAAAGATTAGTGCCTATTTTGAATATCTTTATTAAGTTTTAGATTTGAGTATTTTATTGTCTACAAATATAAAATCAAAGGTTATTAATCTAAGAACCTTGTCTCACCACTAAGTTTGCATCAAAGATGAAGCAAACAAGTTTGGAGGTTAGAAAGGAAGTGCCTGATCTATTAAATGCTAAATTAAATGATGATAATTTTGATTTTGACATTGATTAGTGTGACAAATTCTTCTTCCCACATCATCCATATGATACTAATGAACCAAGTGATGTAGATGTGGATTATCTAGAGTATGCATCACCTGAATATGAGATTTTTATGTTCAATTGTCAAAGTCCCAAATGTAAGTTTTCTACCTCTATGAAAATGATGAAGCTACTATAGATGATTGGTTTTGGATTGTGGTCAAGAGGGTATTGATGTATGAATTTTATTATGATGCTAATATGAAACAAGAAAATGAGTTACCCAGTCATGATGTAATTAAAGATCTAAAGTTTACTCTAACCAAAGTACAACACATGAATGTGGAGTTAGGTAACTACATTAGGAATGTGGATTTTGTTGAAAAACTAACTATTCTTGATGCTAGCTTTGAAAAAAAAGGTGATATTTGGAGAATGACATTCAGTGAAGATGGGGTTATCTTCTATTCCCCTAAGGATGAAAAATTTTAGACTTATTTCAAGCATTAATTTGAGTGCATAAATGACATTGTTGATCCTGATGTACTCTAGCTTGGTATTTGCCTAATTATAACTAAGGAGCATGTTTATTTACAACTATTAAAAGAGTACCAAAATCTTTTGGTTTGGTCCTATCACAAATTGAGACCATGTAAGAGGGGTTTTTTTTAGAATGTCATCTTATCATAGCCTAGTAGTAGACCTTTTAGGTAAGTGAAGAGTTTGGTTTACTTCATCTTGGCCACCAAGATGTTGGAAAAGTTAAAGAGATTAAGGGATGGTACAATTTTGGAGCCACCAGTTAATGGTGAAAATATAAAACATTTCCTTGACTAATCCTATATATTTCATAGTGTTTTGTCCTTTATTGTTTTATCACTTTGGTGCCCCTCTGCTTTGGGTCTTGTTTGTATAATTTTCCTTTGTGTTTTGTTGTGTTCATTTCTAGATCCTCCTAATCTATTTTTGTCAAGTATACCATTCTTTAATTGAGCCTTCATGAATATTTGATAAAAAAAGTTAAGTCTTGACTTTGTGACCTAATAGATTGACACTTGGTCTTACATTTTGGGGTTATTTGTACACTCATAGAGGGTATGCATCCTTGGGTGAGATCTAGTGTTAGTGCCTAAAATTACACTAACATAATTAGGACCTTGTAAAGTTTAAATGTCTGGGTCCTCAGCCATATTCCTATTTTCAAATGTTCATCATGTGTCAAGTTTTATGTTAAATTGGCTATGTCTTAATTTGGTATTTACTTAGTGTGTATAAAGATTTGGGGTCTTTGGGTTTTTTATTGAGACATTTTTCCTAACAAAAATAAGTCCTTGGGTTTTTTGTTATGGAATAATGTTTGAAGACTAATTTCCATTGGGAAAATTATCCATGATGAAAAACATGATGAAATTACATTATTTTGAGGAAAATGTAAAGTCCTTATTTATTTTAGACATTTTATCCATGACAAAAAGTCCATAGGTTTAATTCCTTATGGAATTTTGGTCATGTAAAAATCCCAAAATAAATGTAAGGTTCAAGTTCTTCAAGAAAAATGTAAGATTAAACTTCTTCAGAGACATTGTTCTAGACAACATGTCCAAAACATTTCTTCCAACAAAGAAAGGTTCAAATAAATTCAATGTTTTGACCAAAGTGTTTTACACAAAGGCCAAAGGGTTATTTGTTTTGAAATTTTATCCATGAAAAAAAAGTCTTTAGGTCCATTTCCTTCAGTCATTTTACTCATGAAAAAACTCCAAAGGGTACTTGTCCTTAGGGTATTTTACCTATGAAAAAATATCAACAAAAGTCATTTATTTCAATAAAAATGATAAAGTTCAAATCTCTATGGAAAAGTGTGAAGTGAAAATTATTTAGGGAAATTGTTTCAAACATTTTATTTGAGACAACTGTCTCAATAAAATACCTGAAGGGATTGTTCAAGAGTAGGAATGTTAAAGTCAAGTTTTTGTGATAAGATGTGGAAAATAAGTCTTGAAGAAATGTTTTGGAACAAAATTCCTAAAGACCAAAGGTCAAATAAAAAATAGAAATGCTAAAAAAATGAACATTGAAGATAAAAGGCCTGAGGAAATTCTTCAAAATTCATAAGTGTTGTGTAGGTTCCTATCAATCAATGATGTGAGATGATGTTAGACTTTTCAACATAGTTATGAATAAGTGCAGAAGAGATAAGTGACACAACTACATTCCATAATTTAAAGCCAAAGTTTCTTTTGAAGATCAACTATAGTTGTTTGCTCAAGCAATGATGATCGAGTGATGTGAAATGAAAGTTGATTTTTCAACAAAGCATATGAAGAATTCAAATCTACCATGTGGTAAAGGGGCACTAGCCTAGGTAAGTAATTGATAACACAAGATGTAGAGAGCCTACAGAGTTACCAAGTGGTAACATTTTGGTACAATATCTATGGATATCCAATGGTATTTTACCCCTTTGATCATGATCTGATGAAGCACATTTACTCACCCAAGTAAGATCCAATGGTATAAAATAATATGGCCTTTTCAAAGGGTCTAGGTTGAATGCAGTAGTGGCATGTGTCATAACTGTAATGAGCCAAACATAGATTTATGGTCCATATTTTCTCAAATGAGAAGATATAATGGTGTCAGATGATGGTGGACTTTTCAACAGAGCTCAAAACAAATGTAGGATATACATGTGTCAATATATGGTAAACTTTGTCTTATAAGTTAAGATTGATGGTTCCTTCATAGATGGGCAGAAATTAAAAGTATAGAAGAAGGTCTATGGGTCATTCAAAAATGTATTTTTCAAATAATTACCATGATTCATTATCTATCAATATCACAATTGGAGCATTATAATTACAATAATCATAAGGAAGTGGACTTTCTTTGGTGTGCATAAGAAAATGATAGTTGTCTAGAAGATTCTAAATTTGTAATTGATTAACAAAAAAACATCTCTAGACAGTTGCACATAATGAAAAATTCTATTTGGCTCCTCAAATGAATATTATATTTCCATCTTGTATTAAAGCATTTCCAATAAAGAGATTAAATGCTTGTTTCAAATCTTCATCATTCCTTGTAAAGGTTGTTACAACAATGATTCTTTTTTTGCAAGTGGATGAGGATCTCAGGCATGGTAAAGGGCATATTCTAGTTGGAAATATATTGGTGGACTTGAAGTATTATTTTTAAATTTTGTAAATTTCAACCCACAATCGTAGATTTAAAATTTATAAATAGAAGGCTATCTTCTATTCATGGGGTTGGTTTGCCATTGTGTTGGTTGTTGTTGGTAATTATTTTAGGTGTTTATTTTCCCTAAGTCTAGGTTTTGGAGAAAAATTTATACTATCAATTATTTTGTGTAGATATTGTCTCCCTTGCTAAGGTGGGTGTAGCTATATATCCATTAGTGATCTTTGAGAGCATGTTTATGTCTCCCTAATCAAAATATTAATATAACCATGCTTGTCCCCAAGGGATCATTTTGAAATATTGATGTGTGAAATATTTATTTTCAAGTTAATGAAAATTCTTGTGGTTATTTACTATTTCCTATAGATGAAGTAAATCAACATGTTTTTTCAAGAATTACTAATTAGACATTTGGGTTGTGCTCACTACTGGTTGTCATTTTGAGCATAGATTTAGATTATAAACTCTTTCTTTATTAATTTAGAATTAGTTATTGAATAAATTGTTAGGGCACCCTAGATTTATGGATTTGATAGGGAAAATCATTTGAAAGATTAGTTTTAGTGTATGTTCTAGTCTCTTATGGATCATTTGGTGTTTACCATTTTCTTGCATTTGAATTTTTTTTGCATCTTTTCTAAGGAATATTATCATGAAATACTACCAGATACCATGTTGTTTGGAAACCACCATCATACCACCCTTATTTTTAATCATATAACTTATCCTGCCCTATCCTACCCTATAAATAATACACCCTTTACATACTATAAGTGTTATTTCCCTTGAAAATGCATAATATCTTGCATATTTGAAATGTGTTTGTAGTTTTTCTTTTAAACTATAGCATAATAGTCTTGTATTTGACCCTTATTGAAGATCCTATATAATGAATATTTTAGTCACTTTCCCATCTGTATTTAGTATCTTGTATATGACTTAGAACATTTATTCATTTTGTGTGACAACCCTTCATGGGTGAATTTTTCAAACTTGGTTGTGCCCTAGTCATATTTGTTTCTTGTGCCAAAAATCCCCATGGAGGTTGAATTGTAGAATCTCTCCATGTGAGAAAGCTACCCCATAGGTCCTCTCACCTTGGTTTAGTTAGAGAAAGAAGTGGTAGGGAGGTGACCATACCCTTTGTAGGTGCCTCTTCATCATTATCTTCTTTCAGTCTAATCTTTATGTCAATCTCTCCCCTAGCTACAATGACATACTAGCAAGATTTTCATCATTGCTTGCCATTTTCTCTCAAGTGTGCAAGGCTGAGTGTACAAGGTGTATAATTGGGAGCCAACACTCTTTTGAAAAAATATTAGAAATAATTTACCTAAATAATTTTGACTTCACACTTTTCCTAAGAGATTTTAACTTTATCATTTTTGCCGAAACAAATGACTTTTGTCAGGATTTTTGCATGGGCAAAATCCCTGGAGAGAAAGTACCCTTTGGAATTTTTACGTGGAAAAAATGACCAAAGGAAATGGACTTGCAGACTTTTTTTCCATGGATAAAAGTTTGAATCAAATAAGCCTTTGGACTTTCTATGGAAGACCTTGGCCAAAAAAAAAGGAGTTTATTTGGACTTTTCTTTATCAAGATAATTATTTCAAACATTTTGTCTAGAATAATTTTTCTAAAGCAACTAAATCTTACATTTTTACTGAAGAACTTGAACCTTACATTTATTTTGGAATTTTTGTGTAGGAAAAATGTCCAAAGGAATTAAAACTATAGACCTTTTACTATGGATAAAATGTTTGAAACAAATAAGGACTTTACATTTTCCTCAAAATAATGCAATTTCATCAGGTTTTTTGTCATGGATAATTTTCTTGATCGAAATAAGTCTTTAGACTTTTTTCATGAACAAAAAACCCAAAGACTTATTTCCATTGGGAAAAATGAATTGAAAAAAAACCCAAAGACCCCAAGGCTTTATATTCACTAAGAAAATACCAAATTAATACTTAGCCAATTTAATATAAAACTTGACACATGTTGAACATTAAAAAATAAGAGTATGGCTGAGGACCCAAACATTTAAAATTGATAAGGGCCTAATTAATCTAGTGTAATTTTGGGCACAAACATTGGCTTTCACCTAGGGATGCATACCCCCTGTGAATATGTAAATAACCCCAAAATGTAAGACCAAGTGCTAATCTATTAGGTAATGGATTCAAGATTTAACATTTTTTGGCAAACATTCACCAAGGCTCAACAAAATAATGGCATACATGAAAAAAAATAGATCAATAAGATCTGGAAATGAATAGATAATAAAAAATAAATAGAAATTGTATAAACAAGGCCCAAAGCAAAGGGGTGACAAAGCGATGAAATAACAAAGGAAAAAACACTATATAATATATACACAATTATGAGGTTAGTCAAGGAAATGTTTTATATATTCACCATTAACTGGTGGATCTAGAATTCTACCATCCCTTAATCACTTTAACTTTTCCAACAAATTGGTGGTTAAGATGAATTAAACAATCTCTTCACTTGCTTGAAAGGTCTACTACTAGGATGTGATAGGATGACATTCTAAAAAAAATCCTTCCTATATGGTTTCAAATATGAATAATACCATGCCAAAATATTTTGTTACTCCTTTATCATTTTTAAATAAATATGATTCTCATCTACAATTATGCAAGTACCAAGTTGGAGTTCCTTAGGATCAACAATGTCATTCGTGCACTTGAATTACTACTTGAAAGAAGTATAAAATTTTTCAAATTCAAAGGCATAGAAGATAACCCCATATTCACTGAATGTAATTCTCCAAACAACACCTTTCTTTTCAAACCCAACATCAAGAACAATTGGTTGCTCAATAACATCCACATTCACAATGTAGTTACCTAATTCCACATTCATGTGTGGCACTTTCATTAGATCACACTTAAAATCTTCAAGCTCATCATGATTGGGTAACTCATTTTCTTGTGACATATTATCATCAAAAGAAAATTCATACATTGGGACCCTCTTGACTATACTCTAAAACTGATCAACAGTAATAACATTCATCAATTCCATGGAGGTAGAAAACTTACATTTGAGAATTTGATAATTGAACATAAAAATCTCATATTAGGGTGATGCATACTTTGGATAATCTACATCTACATCACTTGGTTCAATATATCATATGAGGGATGTGGGAGGAAGTATTTGTCACACAAATCAATGTCAAAATTAAAATTTTCAACATTTACTTTGGTATTTAATAGATAAAGCACTTCCATTCTAGCCTCCAAACTTGTCTCCTTCATCTTTGATGAAAAATTAGTGGTAAGACAAGGTTATTAGATGAGTCAAATTTGATTTCAACTTTTCAAACAAGAAAATACTCAAAGCTAAAACTTAATAAAGATGTTCAAAATAGGCATTGATCTTTCTTGAAACCAGGTGATAAAAATTAGAGTCACCACTAGAATCACAATTCTAGAATATAATAGTTAAAAAAATGATAGTGGTACATGATAACAATAAACCTTACTAAATTTAATGATGAGATAGAAAATAAATATACTAAAATATTTAGAATAATGTTCAAAAGGGAAAAAGGCACCTTCCAACATGCAACTTTAACTCTTTGTAATAAATGCAATAGATGTTAAATTATCAAGCCTTAAAACTTCCTAGCACATTCCCAATGGAGTGAAATGGCATTTATGACCAAGATAGTCAAAATGTAGAAAATATAATAGAAAAATTCACAACATGAAATACTAACAGCGCTTTGCAAAAGTCCCCAATAACACAAGTGTCAAGGGTGTCTTTTCTTTCCCTAGCAACAATGCTAAAAGAGTGTTGGTTCCCAGTTATACACCTTGTATACTCAACCTTGAAAACTTGAGATAAAATGGAAAGAAATGATAAAAAACTTGCTATTATGTCATTTTTGTAGGGGGAGGGTTTGGCATCAAGATTAGACTGAATGCAAAAAATGATTGAGAGGCACCTACAAAGGGTATGGTCAGCTCCCTGATACTTCTGGCTCTACTTGAAAAAAGGTGAGAGGAACTATGGGGTAGCTTGCTCACATTGAGAGATTTTGGAATTTAACCCCCATGAGAATTTTTGGCACAAAGAATAAATATGACCAGGGTATAACCAAGTTTTCATAATTCACCTATGAAGGGTTGTCACACAAAATGCATAAATGCTCTAAGTCATATTCAAGCTTTTAAAACTAGATGGGATAGTGACTGCAATCTTCATTCTATAGAATCTTCAACAATAGGGGTCAAATATAAGACTTCAATTCTAGAATTTAGAACACAAACTGTAAACACATTTCAAATATAGAAGATCTTATGCATTTTTAGGCAAATAACACTTATAGTATGAAAATGGTATATTATTTGTAGGGTAGGACAAGTTATATGATTAAAACTAATGAGGGTGGTGTGATAGTGGTTTCTAAATAGTAAGGTATCTATAAATATTACATGACAATATTCCTTAGAAAAAATGCATAAAAAATTCAAATGTAAGATAATGGTATATACTAAATGATCCCTAAGAGACTAGAACATACACTGAAACTAATCTTTCAAATTCTTTTCCATGTAAATTTCATAAACCTAGGGTGGCCTAAAAATTTATTCAACAACCTATCTTGAAGTAATTTAAAAAGAGTTTATAATCTAAATCTATGCTCAAAATGATAACCAGTAGTGATCACAAAACCAAATGTCTAATTAATAATTCATTCAAAACATGTTGACGCACTTCATCTATATGGAACACCAAAGAAACACAAGCATTTTCATTATCCTAAAAAGAATTGTTACACACATCAGTATTTCAAAATACTTCCATGGGGACAAGCATGGTGAGATTGTTTTTTTGACAAGGGAGACATAACCATGCTCTTAAAGCTCACTAATGGTTTTACAATTGCAACCACCTTATCAAGGGAGACAAGATCTACACATAATAATTGATCCCAATTTTTTTTTATAGAACCTAGACTTGGAGAAAATGGACACTTAAAATAATGACTATTAACAACCAAGACAATGGCCAACTAACCCCCTTAATACAAGTCAAGACTTCTACTTATACATTTTAAATCTAGGACTATGGGTCAGAATTTACAAAACAAGCCTTTAAGTCTACCAAGATACTTCTAGCTAGAATATTCCCTTTTCCATGCCTAAGATCCTCATCCAATTTCAAGAATATAATCATTGTTACAACTTCTTTTGAAAGGAATGATGAAGATTATTAACAAGCCTTTGATATCTTGACTAGAAATGCTTTCATACAACTTGGAAAGAGAATATTTATTTGAGGAGCCAAACATACTTTGTCATTATGTGCAACTACTTGGAGATGTTTTTTTGTTAATCAATTATAAATATGAAATCTTCTGGATAACTTCCCTTTTCATTTGCATTCCAAATAAATCCCACTAACTTTTGATGATCATAATGGGAATGTTCTAGTTATGATATAGATAGAAAGTGATCCATAGTCATTATTTGAAAAATATATTTTTGAATAACCCACATACCTTCTTTCTCACTTTGAATTTTTACCCATCTATGAAGGAGCCATTGATTTTAACTTCTGAGCTAAAGTTCACCACATGTTGACACATACATCTCTTGTATTTGTTTTGAACTCTATTGAAAATTCCACCATCATCCTATACCATTGGATCTAATCATCTAGGTAAATGTGGACCATAGATATATGTATAGCTCATTATGTTTGTGACACATGTCATTACCACATTCAACCTAGACGCTTTGAAAAGTCCATCTTGGTTTACACCATTAGATCTTACTTGGGTTAGTGAATTCACTCTATTAGATCATGATCCAAGGGGTCAAATTCCATTAGCTATCCATAGGTCTTGTACTCAAAATGGTGCCAATTAAAATCTCGATAGGTTTTCTACATCCTGCATTGTCAATTCTTTGTCTAGGCTAGCACCCTTTTGCCACATGGTGGTTTTGCATTCTTCCTGGGCTTTACTAAAAAACCCAGTTTCATTCCACACCACTAGATCATCAATGACCAAGTAAATGTGTGCAGTTGATCTTTGAAATAATTTTAATATTTAACCTATGTCATGTAGCTATACCACTTGTCTCTTCTATGCTTTTTCCTAGCTCCATTGAAAAGTCCAACATCATCTCATGCAATTGATTGATAGGAAACTTCATGACACTTATACAATTTAGAAGAATTTTCTTAGGACTTTTGTCTTAGGGATTCCTATTTTTGTCATTTCTATTTTTTATTCAGCCTTTAGTCTTTAGGACTTTTGTTCTATAAAATTTCTTCAAAACTTTTATTCTGCAACATCTCCTCACAACAATCTATCTTCGACATTCTTGATCCAAAAAAATCCCTTTAGGAATTTTGACTTCACATTTTTCTCAAGAGATTTTAACTTTATCATTTTTGCTGAAACAAATGAATTTTGTCAATATTTTTATGTGATAAAAATGCTCAAAGGAAATTGATTTGTGGACTTTTTTTCCACAAACAAAAATTCCAAAACAAATAAGCCTTTAGCCTTTCTATGGAACACTTTGGCCAAAACATTGAATTTCTTCAAATTTTTCTTTGGTGAGAGAATTGTTTCATACATTTTGTCTAGAAAAATTTCTTTGAAGCAGCTGAACCTTACATTTTCCCCAAAGAAATTGAACCTTACATTTCTTTCAAAAAAAATTCATGGGAAAAAAGCCTAAAGGAATTAAACTTGTAAACCTTTTGCTATGGACAAAATGTCTAAAACAAATAAGTACTTAACATTTTCCTCAAAAAAATGTAATTTCATCAGTTTTTTTTATCATGGATAAATTTCTCAATGAAAATAAGTCTTTGAACTTTTTGCATGAACAAAAAACCAAGGACTTATTTATGTTGGGAAAAATATCTTGACAAAAAACCCAAACACCCCAAGGATTTATACACACAAAGTAAATACCAGATTAAGACTTAGCCAATTTAACATGAAATTTGACACATGATGAACATTAAAAAATAGGAATATGGCTAAGGACCTAGATATTTAAACTTGATAAGGGCCCACTTGCTTTAGTGAAATTTTGGGCTCTAATAGAGTGTAAGTGGATTTATGAATTAAAAATTCCTAGAGGATTATAGAGAAGAGGTTAGGATAATAAATGAGGGATTATATGAGAATTAAATAAGGATTAAGGAGGTGATTTGTAGGAGCCTTAGTGGTGGTAGTTGGAGTTAGGTGAGTAGGAATTTTAAATTCCTAAAATATTATAAGCGGTTAATTATAGGTTAAGTGGGGTGTGAAAAGGGTGATTAACTGATGCAAAAGGTGGTGTGATGTAAATGTAAGTTTGAGCTAGTGAATGAAGTGTTTAGAAGATGTAATTAGTATATTATAATAAATTATGGATTATGGTATAGAAATAATTAATAAGCATATTTAGTATGGAATAAGGATGAAATTAATATTGAGTGATAGAGCGGTGAATTTTATATATATACATTTTAAATTATAAAAATAAATGCGGTATCAACAATAATAATAAGTATTTTATAATTTCATATACCATAAATAGAAATTCAAGTCTATGCATACTTTACATTACTAAGTTTCTACTTAATGAATTTACATCAAAAGTTTAAGTTATATCTTATACTGAAATAAGGATAGGAGAATGTTCATGTAACTACATATTATATAGAGAAGAGGAGGCAAATACCTCTCTTGAAATATTATTCAAAATTCATAAATAATTAAATTGAGTATAATTATAGCATGTGGGATATGTAGCTACAAATCATTGAGTTTTCCTAACTAAAATACACCTTTTCCTTTTTCTATTTAAAGCATTTGTGGTGAATTAGATCAACAAGACAAATAAGATAGATTTTTCTATGAATCTAGAAAATTAGTGCACATGATAGTATGCAATATTCTAATGCATTGACACTTCAAAATATATATTTAGAAAACTCTACACAATCATAGTCAGGGCAGATTCAATGACCAAATTTATACTAGAACATATTCAATAGAAAAATCAAAATTTGAATTTATCCTTTGAGTTCCATATAGTTATATTTAATACAAAACATATATGACACTTGTAAAACCCAAATCCAATTTCATAAATTTATATTAGATTCCATTAGTGCCAGTTTTCATTATTTTTACTTTTCTTTCAAATTCATTGCTCTCACATTTGTTTTGATCAAGCTAGTTTACTAATTATAGAACATAGAGATAGGCTTTATCTATATTTAGACTAATTTATCTTAGATCTATCCCCATTTCATAGTTTTTCCTATTTAATTTTTTCATTATCCCTAGTGTAACTTTTAAGTAAAGTAGTGGGTAGTTGCATGCCCTATTTTTTAACTAAAAAATAGATGGGATTACCAATCCATGATAAAATTAAAAAAAATCATTGAATTTGAATTTTTATTCTTATTTTCTAAGTAGAAAATTATTTCTATTTTTTTCTATTAGTTATAGTTTTAAATTTTTTATTTTTGAGTTGCATTAGAATTGAGGTTCATCTAAATTGATTTTTTTTTTCAATATTAGATAAGAATCTTAATTTCTATTTGGAGTAATTATTGGTAACATGTAATTTGGATAACATACTAGAGTATTATATAATTGGTGATTTTTTTTCTTAAGATTTGTTTTATAGTGGGGTTGTATTTGATTTTGAGTTATAATTTATATTGCACATGTACTTGAAACTTTTATATAATATAAATAATTTTGTTTACTTTCTAATATGTATTATAATACATCTATAGTTTATTATTTTTAAGTTTTTGAGTCACAAAAAATCATTTATAAAATATTACACATGTAAATCCCCTTGAAAAACTTTGCATAGATCCTTCAGGTACGTGAAAAAGTGCATTTGTCTTTTTATCTGCCTATTTCTTTGAATGTTCTTATATTCGGCCCAAAAATCATTTATTTGAGTCTCCATTTTTTGGCCTTTTATATTTTGGAGGGTTTTGGTAAAAAAATTATTGGGTAGTTTAATAGTATGTGTTAGGTAGATTTATGTAACTCGTTCTCCTTATGATGAGTCATTATATATTTAGAAACTAATGAGTGTTTATTTTACCACTATTTTCACCATGTTAGCTTGAGCACTCATGAGTTTGGTATAAATATAAACTCATATTGGGAACATTTTTAGGATTGTCTATTGTATTTAATTTATATGGCTAAGGTTATGTGGGTTGTGTACCACTACACGTTAGATTAGATGATTACCTCAATTTGTGATTATGATCATTTATTGAGTCAATAATGAAATGTTGGTGTAAAATGGTTAGAGAAATAAGGTTTATATTATTGAGTGGGAAAAAATCAATACACAGTATAAGAAAATTGATAATATATAGGCTACATATGGACTATATTGATTATATGTCCAAATTTTTTAGGGGTCATGGCATATGATATAAATATTTTTTTAAAATTTATAGATATAAATGCCTATATTATTGTGAAATTACCTTGATTTAATTTTTTTAATAATTCCTTGCTTCTATATCCATGCTTATGTTTATGGATGTGTGTATATGTTGGTATATGTTAATATATTTATGATATGGTGGATTTTTATTTTTAAATATGATATCATGCATTGATAGGAACATTTAGTGTATTAATCTCTAAATTGGGGTTATGAAATACATGATTTTTAGGACTAACTTCTGGATATTAATTTTTCCATACATGGATATATTTTTGTTTACATAACAGTTTTTGAATGATGGACACCTAAACAATATGTGTGATTAAATATTTAATGTAATTTTGGATGTGTGCTTAGAGTATGATCTTAAAAGTAAGGTAACACATGAGACATGTGGCATGAATACTAAAAATAATGTCAATATATTTATGGTTACATGGAATTCGTGAATTTCATGTAATGATAATTAATGATTAAAAAGATAAGGATTTTATGATAAGAAAGTATTTAAATTATTTAGACAAGATGGTTGTGAAGGAAAGTGAATAGACATAATATGATGAGGAAATATGAGGATGAAGAGAATGATAATGATGGATGTAGTAATTAGATAGAGGGATCATAACACAAGGTTCGTATTTAGGTTCACATAATTATTCCATTTGGTAGTGTTTGTAAGGATGCTATAAAAGGTGGTAGAGTTTGGCTTTACAAGTACTAGTTGCATTGTATTTAAATTTTACTAAGCCTTTAAAAATTCAATATTATGCATTTTTTTTATTAAGGTAATAAGAATGGTTTTAAAAATATCATTTAAAATTTTACATAACCAAAATTGAAAAATAAAATAATATCCAAACAAAAAATCAACAAAACATTGGCTTACTAAACAAGTAAACCATTATGAAAAATAAATATTGTCACCTAAACATCAACAAAAAACTAGGCACCCAACAATAAAAATATAGAAACCAAACCAAAAAACCTCATTGGATAGCTAAATATTCAATACTCTTAGCTAGTTCCATTTATTCCTAGAAGGCTTGGAGATTAATTTATAGGTATCTTCTACATTTCCCTCTTCACTATCTTCCTACTTCTTATTTTGCACTTTAGTTCTCCTAATATGACCATCTTGAGCTTCCATGAATTTCTTCTTATTAATGTGCCCTTCTTGGCCAAAGTTACTAATGACATCTATTTTACTCATCTTAAAGATCTCTATTTTTTTCTTCTTCATCTATATCTCATCATTTATCTTATTTAAACTAAAACCTGATTTATCCACCTCCTCCTTCAACTAGAAAATATCTTTAACACATTCCCTTTCAAACTAAGAATCTTCCTTGTTCTACTTACCTTTTTTCCAACTGGGTCTGTATATTATTCATGTCATTTTCTTCACTTTATCAATATCATTATAGATATCATTCATGATACTTGTTCATATTATCCGTCAACTCTTCAAGTCATTTTATGCATGCATAATTTTTTTTTTTTTTTTTAAATTTTTAATAACATATAACATAGATATTAAATTAAATTTAAGACATGTGGTAGGGTAGCTAACCCTCTATATAATGATATTTGGTGGTGGATGGAATTTATTTATTTGTGTCTATGTTCTATCATGTGTTTAATTAATATATGGGAATGATTTATTTTTTCAAGTTAGGTGTGGAAATTTTTATATTTTTTTTCCTATATTTATTTTAGTGTAGAAGGTTTATGATATATCATAAATTATGGTTTATATTTGAAACTCATGGTTACTTTTGGATATATGTATCTTGAGCATTCATAAATTTTATCTAACTAGATTTCATGTTATACTTTAGGAGTCTCTTAAATTTTGAACAATTTTGTTCTCTTCTTGTGAACATTAAGGAGATTAATTTATAACAACAAAATAGATAGGTATTTTTATTTATTATTAAAAATAAGGTTAGTTTTATAATAAAATGAGCTCATTAAGTATTATTTTTTTCAATAATATATTAGATAAAAATTAGAATATGTTACACAACTTTCTCTCACATTGTATGGATTATAGTGTTTTTGAGTTTTTATATATCTTTGACACTATAAGAAACATTATTACAATCAATAAAATATTTTTTATAGTTAATAAATAAATATATGTTATATTTTGAATTTGATTCAATTTTAATTTTCTTTGATAAGAATAAGGCACAATAAGTGTGCATCCAATGTTCAAGCTGAGAAATATATATTTATCCAAAACAAAAATGTGATTATTTTTAAAATAGTAGAATTTTGTGTGATATTTTAGATACTAAATCTAAATTATATAGCACCTTAATATTGTACACTTGTCAAATACCTATCATGGTTGTACCCTTTAGTTACAAGACCTTATTGCTACCAAAAGGCTTACATTTACTATCTCTTTGTGCCAAATTTCTTATCTCTTAGTTTGATCATATGTTATTCTAATGAACAAGACTTCTATACTGTGAAAAATGCTTTAAACTTGATCATTATCCTTCTGTACTACTTTTGGACTTGTATCTATTTTCTAGCTTCCTAAAAACTTGTGTCCTAGCCAAATGCCTACATTAATGTAAGTCTCCCTTTTCCAACTAAATATCCAGTGCCCATAATTCATCTAATTTACAATTTAAAGTATATTTATGGTAGGCCTAAGTGATTTAGTGTGAGATATTTTTCAAATGGGTTGGTATATATACAAGATCAAATCTCATTCGTTCATCACCTAAAAAATACTATTAACTCAAAAGGCAACTTACCAAGAACTTAATCAAGAATTAGAGAGAGAAAACCCACCTTATTCATCTTGATTTGTGTATTAGTCATCAAATCAATATTCCAATAGGGTTGAAGTATAGAAGGATCAACCTATGATCCATATTTTCCAAATTAAAATATAGGTTACTATAAGTAATTTATTATCACATATTTCATCCTTATGCACAAATAATAAAATATGTAGGGGATACCTATGTAATTATAAGGCCCTCTTCAAATTATTGGCTATGTAGCTAGCACCTATTAACAAAGGGGTCCTTAAGACAACTTCACACCATGTTCCAACTAACCCATTTTTCTAATAGTCACTCCATGGATGAGGAAGCTAAGTTTTAATCATTTGAAAAAGAGTGACATATTGTGTGCATGATCTATAAACATCATAAGAAAGCTTAAAAAACCTAGAAAGATCTAGTTGGTCATATCCACATCCAATTAATATTCCATACACGATACCTACATCTAGTTCAAATTCCTACATCGATGCAACTGTCCAAATCTAACACAAGCATTTGAGGCCACAAAAAGTGAAATTATATAGTTTGATGACTATTATAGGATCTTGATCTAATCCACTTACAACATGTTTCAGCCCAGATCTGTATGCACACAGAAAACTAAGTACTATTGTATCTAATTTATCACAATATAAATCAATAACTATACTTTATGTTTTTTGCATATCTAAATAATTAAATTCAAAATATTATTTTTATTAGTTTTAAAATTAATTTTCATACTATACATATATTTATCACATTTGTTCTTAAGCATTATATATTATTAACCCGATTTACATTGTATCAATTAATATAGGGTTAAATAGATATGAGTAATGCACATGAAAAATGGCTTATATTTAACTTTGAAATTGTGAGACTACTATTTATAATTCCTTGATTTTTTTTTATAAGTGTTAACTATTTTTTCATAATGACAAATAAATAGGTGCATGAAATTAGACTTTGGATGCTTCATATAGCATATGCAGTTATGTATTCTAATTTTTTATAATTGAATAAAAATACCTTCCAAAAAACCCTCCACTCCAATTATTTGTTTATGAAAATTTTTAATACATATATGAGTGTTGGAATTATATCCAATAAAATAATTTCATATATACTCTTTCAATAAACTTGTAAAGTAACAAAGAGAAATAATGGGGGCATTATAAAAATTAACTTTTTTTCTACAATTTATTTTGACTATTTGTGAAATTACCATCGAGGCACCTAAAATCCATGGTATAAGATGTAATGAGCCATATAAAAACATAATGAATGGACCTATATTAGATAATTTTGATATAGGCTCCTTAGATGATTTAACCATAATATGTGTGTGTGTGTGTGTGTGTGTGTGTGTGTGTGTGTGTGTGTGTGTGTGTGTGTGTGTGTGTGTGTGTGTGTGTGTGTGTGTGTGTGTGTGTGTGTGTGTGTGTGTGTGTGTGTGTGTGTGTGTGTACAAACACACACTATTAAACATATTTCTCATTGTATTAACCCATTGATTTCTTAAAATATCATATTTAAGTTTTAATGTAACTTCATACTAAATTGATCTATAAAAGATTATGAAATGAGTCCAATTGAAGATCTCAAGGGTTAAAATTGGGAATCAACCTTGGGCCCTAATTTTTTTAATGAGACTTAAAAAAAGTTTCGCTCAAATGGGTATTTTATGAAATTTAATTAAAATTTTCTCAATCTAGATTTTAATCATAATACTATAATTATCTATGCATGAGAAATACAAGAAACTATGTTGTGCTAGAGTTGGAGGTTTAAAATTAAATAAATGAATAGATTAGAAATGGATTTTCTTATTCTCACTCTCATTGAGATAAACACTTTGGCATGCATGTCATATGTTAGTGGATAATTAAAATACTATGGGTTTAAATTAAAATTTATAGTATTAAAAAGGGATTTATTTCATGCATTTCACCTCTTAGTGAACTATACTATGGCTAGTTTGTAGCCTACAAGTTCATGGTTGGAGGATTTAATTTTTTTTTTGGGTTTAGATTAAAGAAAAAATAAATCAGAATGTTTAGTATATATATATATATATATATATATATATATATATATATATATATATTCATTTTTTCAAGTCCTTTAATACCATCCCTCTCGACATACTTTACACAAAAGATAAATTTATAGTTATTATTATATTTAACAATTGTACTGATGGATGTCTGTAATTTATTTCAAGATGAATATAACCAAGAATGGATGAATGGGGATCCTTATTTAATATTTTAAAATAATTGTATATAGGGTTACTACTTAAGTAATATATGTGTGTGAAGTTGTTAGATTTTAATTTTTTAGTATTATTAATTTTTCTATCAATGTCTCATTAGAACAAGTGTGAATTGTGATTCATATTATATATTTCAAGTAGTGTGTGTTGTTATTATTTTGGGTGTTATTGAGTGAGGATATGATTGTATAATATGGTGTGATGGTATTATAATAGGTATTTATTATTATTATTTTTGATTTCCTAACTATGATTTTGTAAAAGTGTCTACAACTAAAGTGTACAATGGGAAGTTTTAATTTTTTAATTGGTACAACCTTTGGGTTAGGGTGGCTACCCCATATTAATTATACCTAATCAATTATTTGGGTAAATAAATTTTAAATTTAAACAAAGTGGTAATAAACCAAGATAATGTGATATTCAACTTTATTCATGTGAATGAATAACAAAAAATAGTTATAACTTGAATCAAATATCTATATGCATAATTAATCAGAAGCAAGAGGTAATATATTTAACATTGTTAATAATGATTAATATACTAATAAATCCACATGAAACTTAATTCCATGGATAGAATATTAACTATAAAAAATTTAATTAAATTCTTCAAAAAATTAAAAAAAATCACATAAATTTAATTTCTTTATATGACATTAAAATTTATAATAAATAAGATTTAAGGCTAAAATTATAAATTAATATTATTAAATAAATGAAAATAAAATCCAAGGAAAAATATCCTTGATAAAAATTTATCTACTCAATAAATACACTACTATACTAGAGTGGCAGAATACATATGTTCCATAAGTTCTAATCTAAAAAACACAATATTACGACCATAAAAATAAATGACATAATAAATTGTTGTATGATGGATAATTTTCATCTCTTTATCAACACTTTATAATTTATTCCACATACATGTTCTTATCTTCAACCTCATATCCAAATTTATCCATTGGGGCATATGCATTAATGAAGGCATAAGACTATTATCTACTTATATTAGATGGAAACATATCTTAGCTCTCAAGGGAAACTATATGCAAGCTAAGATAATCAAGGTAACAATTCTCTTTCTCTCTATCTACTAAGATATAAGTAGAAGACCAAACTAGATCCTACATACATGCAAATATAAAGACATAATTAAGGGGTGTAAATTATTATGGATATATTATATGATATTACACACTTAATGTTGATGGTATAGGGTTATAAATATATCATTAATACATAGGATATGGGGTCTAACTAGGTCGAAAGAATGTATAATGATGTTGAAAAGTAAGAGGTATCAAGGATATAATAAGGAAAACAAAAGCAAGGAATTTACAAATAAGGGAAACCTAGATCAAATATGTATGTAAATTATATTAAATAAGATATAAATTATATATGGAGGATTGTGTTTACAATCTAAACAAATGTGTCCTATAAAAAACATAAACTATGTTGTATCTACAAGCCTAAGAACCATATAATATGCCATTTTTTAACATAAATGAGAACTAAGAGATAAGAAGTGACAAAAACATATATACTAATATAAAAATAATAATAACATATCTATATACTAAGTAAATAAAATGAAATATCACAGGTATGGATCTGAAATGTTGAAAAACTAAAAAAATCTTACACAGTTTATCCCAAAATCTTTTATGTGACTGTATGGACTATGAAAGTATAAAATATTTAAAATAAAATGAAACATATTATTGATAAAGATACTTACATTGGGTTGAATTTCCAAAGCATCAATATTACTTTTGGCTCTAGTGGCATTTTTCAAGAGATGTCATAGGTGAAGACCTTAAATGGAAAGGATGAAGACATAATTGTCCTTAATTGGGGACTCTAATGACTAAATGGCATCTCCTTAGTTCAAATTTCTCATATTGATCTTCAAATACCTTGAGAAAGACTTGACTTCCAAAAGAATAATCCCCTATCCACCAATCCCTCCTTTTACTACTTAAGGGTATAAATGTGAGAATAGTCATATAAAATGAGATTTGGAAATGATATTTATGATGATATATAAGTGTATTTTCCAAAAAATAATATATAATTAGTAAATATATATTACATAAGACATATAAAGCTAAAAATTATATTAATAGTGATGATATAGTAAAAAATATAAGGAGAATGTAAAACTCAAATAAATAAGATAGAGAAGGAAAATGGAAAAGAGATTTAGGGAAGGCCAAAGTAATAATGGTATGTTTGATTAAAAATTATGTAAAATTTTCACCCCATACATTTAGCAGTGCACTCATTAGGATGTGAAATCATAGAGATTGATGCAGTGATGAGTCCTATAAAAGAGATTGTTTGTTAAAAGATAAAAATGAAAAATATATATTTATATATATGCATGACCGAAATCTCATCATGTTTCATAATAGTGTAATGTGGGATGTCACTCTAGGAAGGATACATAGTAACATGGAATCATAAAGGAAATAATGAAATAAATTATGATAAAATGGATAATTGAAAGTAACATAAACATACCTTAACTTATCTTTGTATTGAAAATATGCATGAAAATGCTATAGTCGTATTTGTGGCATAAACTACATATGGAAATAATAATTACATAAGGCTAAAAATATAATAAAATAAATGAACACATATGTAGAATAGTCATTAAGTGGAATAATATGAAAAAATATCAAAAAAATATTACAAAACCCTATTTTTTGGGAAAGCTAAGAACAAGAAGGCTAAATTAGAATTGAAGAACACTAGGAAGAAAATACAAAAGCAATATAAAGTAAAACATAAAAAGTAAAAACATTAATGGATGGTATACAAAAAGTTGAATCATGAAAATATGAAGTGGAGAAGGGGAATGCATGACTTGTAAAAAGGTGAATATAAAACTCAATGTCAAAAAATAATTGAGATGAATCCTTTAAAGATATGGAAATGATCAAGAGAGTGTATAAATTGATTTTTTTCATAGTTATCTTTTACTTATGATATATCTTAGATGACTCATTTTCACATCAATCTCTCTAAGTGCACATATCCTAAGGAGTGCACTAGGAAAGAGGTAGGGTTAGATCATTGTAATTTATAAGAGATGTTTACATATTATCTAGTCATACCTACATCATCCTTTGAGTCTCTTTTCCCTTTTCCTTCTCCATCTCCTTTTGTTTAGTTGTATATCCTCCTTATATTTCATACTTTATTGAAACTACCAATAAAATTATTTATTGCATGTTTATCCTTATACTTTATTTACACTAACAATATATTACTAATATTCCTATGTCTTATGTATTGTTTTTATTGATGATATAATAATTTTTTAGCCTCTTCCATTACACTATATCGATTCATATATTTTTGACTTAGAGTTATAGTTGATTTCTAGGTTGGGATTCATAAATTGGGTCATAAATATCATTTCCAACACAAAAAACACTCATATTCTCTTCTATCACTCACATTTATTCCTTAAATAATATAAATACTAATGAGTGGATAGAGGATTATTTTTGTTTAGGTCAAGTCTTGATCAAGGTCATTAAAGCTCAATAAGAGTAAGTTTAATTGAGGTGCCCCATAGTCTTTGGATTTGTCAACTAATTATAGTTAGGTCTTCATCCTTGCCATTTGATTTCTTTACCTATGTCATCTCTTAAAAATAACCACTATATCTAAGGGTGAGATTAATTCACCAACAAGGCAACCAAAGTTAAGTATCTCTATCCCTATTATTTTTTCTTCTATTTACTTAGTAGATAAATATGTATTGATTATTTTTAGAGTAGTATGTATGTTTTCATCCTTTCCTATATTTAATTTATGAAAATAATATGTCATATTATATGGTGTTTAGGCTTGCCATTACAATCATAGTTTATGAATTTGTTTGGGCCACATTTTCTTATAATGTAACTACAATAAACCATTTAGAATATATATATATATATATATATATATATATATATATATATTCTAAATGGTTGATTGTAGTTACATATATTTTAGTTTATTTTCCATATTTGATCTAATATTTCATTATAGGTTAGTTCATTACATATATTTTCCTTATTAAATCCTTGAAACCATTTTTATAACATTTGTTTTACATCATTGATTCTATCTTTTCACGTAGTTAGAATTCATACCATATCTTGATCATAGGATTTTGAAGCATATACACTTGATATTGAGTTTAGATTACCATTTACTATATAAAAATATATTTACAACCCTTGGTTAAATTTATATTTTTTCATGTACATAGGCTTTAATTTAGTCTCTTATTTATATCCCAATAAATAAAGAGAAAGAATATTGTCTCCTTGATGATATTAACCCACATGCATTTTGGCAAACCTGATGTGAATATTATCCCATTGTTGGTTGGATCATATTAATGTTTTATTCTACTCTAATTTTTAGTGTTATATTCACTTTGGATTCACATCATTAAATTTTGGTGAACTTTATGTAGATATTCTTACACCACTGGTTGGAGTGTCTTCACATTTATCCTTTATTCTATCTAGCTTCTTAGTTTATCCATTATGAGAAAATATTATCTCCTCTTAGGTTAATTTTAGGTAGCCTAGAACCATTTAGATTCCATTATATTTTCTCCTTTATCCCTCCCACATCTTTGATTTAGGACAAGTCCTCATGGTGTAATTTCTCTCAATATCATTCTTAATCTATCCAATACAGCTTAGTTGGTATATAACATCCTAAAAGGCACATTCAAAATATTGATAAAAAATATTATGCATATTACTTATACCATTTTTAACCATTACAAACATATAAATCATAAAATTATCAAAAAACACACCCTAATAGCTAGATAATCACATTATGGTCCCCATATTATAACCAACATTCAAAATACTCTTTATACACTAATGAAAAGACAAAAAAAATCCTCTTGTTAGTAGAACACAATATGATGTGGTTCAAATCAAATGAATTAAAAACATAAGTTGTCATCATCATCTTATCAATAACCTTGAAAATAACATCATTTATAACCCTAAAAAATGGGATTCTAAATATCATTAATCTTTCTACTATGATGATGAGGGTTACCAATAATGGTCTTTCTATTAAAAAAATATTGTAAATCCTTCCTATTGTATACAAAGTTTTCACCCTTAAAGAGGGTTACTTAGGATCTATCTTTAAGCTACACAATAGGAACAACCCTAGGATGTGGGTATCCTATGTTGGGGTTGAACCTTCAAAGAAGGCTGACTTCCTCTTGATGGATCATTTAAACTAAATATTCTATTGGGAAAAGGGTTAGAAAGGGAGTATAGGCTTAATAATAAATATAAAAAGGTGATGCACCAAATTTGAATGAGAACTCACATAAGCATGAAAATTACACTGATGAAGCCTAAGATAATGCTAGCTCACATGATCTCACAAACTAGTTAATTTCATAGGTATTTCATGAACTAGGCTCAAGAAGTAATGCATGAAGTAAAGAGGAATTCTAATATTCATATCTAACACACATTAATGATAGAAAGAGCATAAATTTAGACCTAAAACTAACTTTAAAACACCTAAAAACATGACAGAATGAAGGAAAATGGACATGGAAGACTCTCCTTCACAATGCCATCATACACAAGCTTACTAAACATAATTCAAAGAGAAAGAGATAGGTAAAGAAATTATTTATTACTAAAAGATGTATTTCATACAAATTTTGATAGGGTCTAGCCTTATTAAATTAGAGTTCTTGTCTCCAAGATAGAAAAGTATTAGAGATCGATAAAAATGGGAAAGAATGGGTGATATATCAAAAGAGGGGAGAGAGAAGCAAGCTAAAAATAGTGATCAATAATTGAGGTATAACCACTTTAATGGAGTCCCAACCACCTTTTAATCTATTATAATTAATCTTGCCTCTCAATTAGTCATTTATTAGCTCCAAATAACTCCAAACCTCTCATTAGCTTAGAGAACATGCTAGAAGACAAGAATCCTTTGAAAATGGTGAGTCATGATACATTCAAATGGGAAAGTCCCCCAAAGACTTTTATAACTTCATTGAATGATCCAATTGGCCCTCTCAACCTGTAAACTCTCCATATGCTTAATGAGCTTATCTCATCATGTTTTATCTTGACATGTCCTTTACATTACTTGAAAGTCACTTGAGCTCATTTATCTGGTGTCACTTAAGAACATAATTGTTAGAATAGCCATGCCCCATTTTCCAACTTATTTTTCTATCACCATTATATCATTACTCCAAAATTCAAACACAAGTCCATTGTAGATGAAAACCAATCCCATTTATTGCTTTTCATATAGTCATGATTTCAAATGAAGGAACATAAGACACTTAGCCTATTAATCATGAAAAATATGTAAAATACACATCGAAAAGCTTTTGAGTGATTCAACTAAGCTTTAATGGTGTCCTTCAATCCTATAGGGTTGGTTTTAGTAACCCATATCATATTTTGATCTTGCATTTATACATTTATCTACCTAGGTGATGAAACCATTGATTCGATGTGTCTACCTTCATGGTATCCTTCTTCCCATGCTACTATTTATCATATTTAAAAATATGAATATTTATTGGTTTAAACATGTGTCCTCACTTTGTGACTTTTAGAGATTTGATCAAACTTGCTCTATTAATTTCCTTAGAAGTCTCTTGGATTTGGCCTTCATCATCACCATTGACTTGCATTATACTCTCTAGATCATGCCACTTGGTAGTCCCACATTTATCCTCATGATCCTACTATCATTTTCATCTAGTTAACATGCTTACAACATGTGATGACCTCATGTGCAATCTAGGATCATTGAATTTTGACCTCACATGCATCATCTATATTTTTTACATACTTAAACATGTGCAAATGATCTTCCCTCTAATTGATTGAATGCATACCATTGATCCTTTGATTCATTGTGATCATGCCACTTGTCAACCTTGCATCCAATCTTAGGATCTTCTAACTTTTTGACCTCAAGCTCATTTTTGATCTTGATTTACATGATTTAACCCATGTTGTTGATCTTGATGGTCCAACTAAATCAAGCTATCATCCATGTGTTGTTTTAGATTAAGGTAAAAATAGGTTTTGAAGGGGCCCCAAAACCCTTAACATCAGAAGAAAGATAAGCCTTAAGCACTTCCAGAATACAAAATAGCCTGGAACCTGCATAAGAAAGACCAGATTTACCAAGAATCTAAAAAAAGCAGACAAGAGCTGGACAAACAACAAACTTATTTCTTACAAGACTGTAGTTTCATATCTAGAGGGGGGACCAAAGGCTTAGACTTCTTCCTCTTAATAGCTGTCTAACCATCCTCTACCTTAGCTGCCTTAGCAACCCAGTCCTCAGAAGGCCAAGATCCTTGAAGTCTAGGAGGTGATGAAGCCTCAACAAGATCCTTATGAGAACTAGCCAACTTTTGGCTCCTAGGAGAAGCCATCAAAATAGCTGGAGGAACCACCACCTCCTCAATAATCGGTTCAGAGAGAACACCAACTCCAATCACCGCAGTACCATCAACAGGATCAGTCTCTAGCAGAGCCTCCTGTTCCATCGATTCAAAATGGATACTCATTTCATTCTCATTCTCTGAATTAGTCGAATCATCCCCAGGTTGTTTAGCAAAATAGTGTTCATGTTCAGCTTCAGACCACCATGCAGGTGAACTTCTTGGTTTGGATTTCCCTGCAGTACACCAGATAGCAACATCCCTCGTCTGGTGACACTTTCTGCATCAAAAAGGTAAACCTTCAAAATCTAACATTTGCATCCAAGAGCCCCTTGGGGAGTCCAGACAAATCACCTCTGGAAGGCCCTTAGAGACATCCACCTCAACCATAATGCGAGCACAGGTTGAGCGGTAAATCCTCTTAGTTTCATCATCTTCGAATAAAAATTCTCCTAACGCATTCCCGATGTTTTTAAACACCGCTTCTTGCCATAAATGAATCGATAGATTAGGGAGCCAGACCCAGACAGGGATCTTATTGAAGGTTTCCATGAGAGGGTTGAAATTCTCCTGCAAAAAAAGATTACTGTTGGACATAATAGAATTCCTGTCCTTGGAAATTTGGAATAAAGCTGTGAAAAAACCCTTAACACAAGGGTAAATTTCAACATTTCCATCAATCATTGGCAGCCATGTATTGGAAATCCAGCCATGTAATTCAACCAGAGATGGCCAGTAATCGCGAAATCTGTAGATTGCCCCAAATGGTGTAATCATCCATGTGTTGTTAATCTATGATATGATCAAGTGATATTTTGACATATATCAGCTCCACATCCAAGTCAAATCATGTTAAGTATTTTTTAAATCCAAATGGATATTTGTTGTGGCTTTAACTTGACATCCCTATGCACATCCCACTTTGCTAATTCAAATTTGAAGGATTATATCTTAAGATAGGAAATTCATCAAGATACCAAATTTGTAGAGGGTATTCATAGAACAAATAACATCATGTTCATGTAATTATTCAACCTTGATCAACATCTTAATTACACTTATCAAATTTGTAACCAGACTGACCTATTCATTCTTATATGATGTGTTATGATGGTCTGGCTGCTCTAGGATTATGCAAGTCATTTTTCTCCCTTCAAAGCTCTAATGAATTAAAAAGACTTTTAGAAAACCTACTTTATGGTCCTTAAATGACATGAACAACATGAAAACCTATTGGATCCTTTTACTTGTAATTATAGACCTTTTTCTAAACCATTTGATTATTTACTTAACATGAACTCTACTCAGCCTCTCACCCTACACTAGGACTTCCATAAAATTGATCCATATAGGCAAAACTTTATATGCAGGATAAAATATTGGCCAACATTTATGGTAACATCTTGGGATTACATGCCTACTATGCAAGAGACTAGTAGCCCTAAACTATCCATTAGGCATGGAGTCTTAAATATTTCCTTCCTAGCTAATCATGAAAATGATATAAGGCTGCCCCTTTCCATAAAACTTCTCTTGAAGTAAAAAAGATAAAATAAATAAAAGTAACATTATGACTAAGGAAATTATGGGAGGGAAAAACACAACTAAAAATAAATATGCACAAAGCGCTTAGAGGAAAGCATAAAATATATCTTAATATGTACAGTAATATACAATGGCTAAAAAATCTTATAATAGGAACTATTTAAATGAATTCCATTAACTAGGATGGGTATTAACTCTCAATCTAGCTAGGCAAGCTGAAAAGCATTATGTTGTTTGCAACTATGGATCAAATAAAGACCGCTCCATAAGCTATCAAAATTGGTATGATTGCCTAGTTTGGCCTTATTTGAATCCCACTTGAGGACTAGATCCCCTTATTTAAAGTCCCTTGCTATGGATCTCTTGTCAAAGGATTTCTTGACTTGAGCTTGATGTGACTCTAGTGTCCTCATTACAAGGTCCCTAGTTTCTTCAAGCTCCATAGGTTCACTCTTTATCATCTCAAGCTAATGGGCTAACTCCAAGACTGGTAACTCAAGAGCGATGGGAAATTTGGATTCCCTCCCATATACGAGGACATATGGTGAATTTCCAATGGCAACTTTAGGAGTCACTCTATCATCCCATAAGGCTATCCTTAATTTTGTGTGTTATATTGTCTTATTCTCTTCCATGGTACTCTTAATAATCCTTATCAAGTTATTTTTTATGGACTCTGCCAGTCTATTACCTTGGGGGTAGTAATTAGAGGATGTACTAAGGTAGATGCTTGACTTAAATGACCACTCACTTGTTCTCATGCTAACAATGCTAAGGCATTATCTAAAATTATTGTTGATGGTACACCAAACAATATCACAATGCTATCATAGAATTCCAACATTATTGTTTCATTAGCTTCATTAGTGAAGTAGTTAGTAGTAGTGAGTACCCATTTTTGTCCTCCACTGAAAGGTGGATTGATCATTCCTATCAAATCTAAACCCCATTACATTAAGGGTTGTTCCACATAAATTGGATTGAGAGGAAGAGTTGCCAATCTTTATTTGCCTATACAGAGAGCACATTTTTGACATTTCCTAACCCATACATAGGAATCATTAAAGATATTGGGCTATTAATAACCAAATCTCATCACCTTTTATACTTTAGTACTTAGATAAAAATTACTTCTTACATGTCCATCATGAAATTAGTCCAAAATCTTTGACACTTGGTCATCATCTATTCACCTGAGAAATATTCCATTAAGGTCTTTTATAAATAAAACCCCATTAACTAATGCATAAGGTATGGAATAAAGTCTAAAGGACCTTATATTTTCCCTATTCATACCTTGAAGAAACTCACCTATTAGTAAGAAATGTGTCATCTCTTGGAGCCAACTAGTGTGAAGTGGAGTTGCATCTAGTTGTGAGTTATCTTGTGTCATCAAAACAAATTATTTATCTACCTAAAGGTCATAAACCATATGATCACATAAGCCTTTGCCTCTTAATAGATTATTGAATTTAATGTCCACATCATATTCCATGACATTAGTAATCCAACCAATTCTCTTTTATTTCAAGTCATTAATGAGAAGGAAATATCTCACTCTAGGGTGAGACACCATAAGATAGACCTTGTTGGATAGAATTAGTCTAAACTTTTTGAGGCTTCTCAAAGATACAAGAACCTACTTTTATACAAAAGTGTAACTTACCTCATATCCCTCAAGCCCTTGACTAAAAAAACTAATTGGTTGCTAAAGTCCTTCAACATTATTATACCATTAACATAGTTGATATACTATCAATATTGGAAAATGTGTACAATATGAAATCCCTTGAGAAGTTAGGATTAATGAGTGAGGGTGCTTGGGAATGGCTTGCTTGATAGCCTCAATTGTTATTTTACCTTCATTTAACCAAGTGAACATTTGGTTATTCTTTATCATGGAAGTGATGGGTTTGAGCAAGTTTTTAATACCAAGTATAAACCTCCTCACAAATTTTATTTTCCCAAGGAAGCTTTTGAGTCCCTTCTTGTGCTTGGGTAAAGATAAGGCCAAATGGTACTTATTATATTAGGGTCTATGTCCAATCACTATTTTGAAATAATATGTACCAAGATTTTGCCTTTATGGATAATTAACACACATTTATTGGGATTCAAAGAGATCCCATATTATCTGCATCTTTCAAAAATCAATCTCAGGTGATCTAGGTGCTCACTAGCCTTCTTGGAGAAAACTATGATGTCATCCAAGTAGACAAGCATCATCTAATTTAACAAGCCTTGGAAATCCATGTACATTGCTCTTTTAAAGGCAGCTCTAACATTTGAAAATCCAAAAGGCATGTTTTGATAAACATATGTGCCCCACTTTGGAGTGAAGGTAGTCTTGTATTGACCTTATTCTCTTACCAACACCTAGTTTTATCCTAAATGTTCATCCAAAAGGAAGAATCATTATAAATTAGCAACTATCTAAAGGAGTTACTCCTTAGATGGTAATGGATAATGATCTTTCAAGGAGACTCTATTTAGGTCCTTGAAGTCAACACATAATATGATCTCCCCATTTTTATTCCTTAAAATCACCAAGTTGGCTACCCATGAGGAGTGCTTGATGGGATATATGATCTTAGATTCAATCAATTTAGTCAATTTTTTCCTCATAATCTCTTTAATTTTGGGGTTGATAGGTCTTTCCTTTTACCTAATAGGCTTGGCATTAGCCTCTAATTCTATAGTGTGTTGGGATAACTTGGGATCAAAGCCTCTTAGGTCACTATATTCCCAAGAAAATATTTCTACATATTCTTTACAAATCTCAATAAAATTGTGCCTTTTATCCCTAGTGCTTAGATTTATAAGCTTTAAGAGCTTGTCTTTGAGGATCAGAGCCCTTTCATAATTGTCTTCATTAGTTTACATCACTACCTTGTCTTTCCTTATATGATATCCCTCATGAAAAATACCTTCAAGGGTGACCAACCCTTTAGGAAGATTTTTAGTTCTATGCTAAAAAATTTGATCCTCATACTAATATTGAAATTTATCTTGGTTCATTGAGGAAAATTCTACTTCCTACTATGATAAATAAGTAATTTTTTTATCATTATCAAAGACCTAACAATGAGATTCATTATCTGGCACTGATGGTCTTACCACCATTTTAACATGTGGCTACACTTTGTCTTTTTTAATTCATTTTGGAGGTTAAATTATCAACATGCTAGTTTTAGTTCTTTAACACTATTTGGATGTTGAAGGCCTCAAAATCATCAAGAATGTACCACACTTTATTCTTATAGGATATCATCAAGGGATTCTTTTTGATGTTATATCCTTTGACCTGATTCACTATCATCTCACTATCTCCATATAGTTGTAATTGCTTGATTCCTCTTTTACTAGCCCACTGAAGGCCATGGATTAGGCCCTAATACTATAATGTATTACAAGAGTAAGTAAATTTGAACCTACAAGAAGATAAATTATTGTCATTATAGGGACATATTAACATTTCACTTACACCTATGCCATGTTTGTTCCTTGAGTGATCAAAAAATAACTTCCATAAACCACTAACATCTTCTTGTGGCTTAGTGAGGGGTGGCATGGATTCAATATCCTCATGAAAATCGTAGACACCCATGTCCTTTTCTTCAATACCTTATAAAGGGTCAATTATCTAATTTTCACTCCATAACTCATCTAAGAACATATTAGGTATCTCTTCAAGATGAGTGTTTAGTTATTGACCAACAAGGTGTTCATCTTCATCTAGGATGGTGTAATTGATGTTTGAGATATTTTTACCATAAGGATATATGTGAAATTATGTAATAATATTAGCTTTGATTGATACCTTGGTCCCATACCTTGTTTAAAAGCCATGTAGGACCAATCTACTGCTAGATAACCTCCAATTTTTGATATGAATTCTCTAGATAAGTATATATCAAAATGAGGAGGCACATCTAGGATCAACACATCTTGAGATATTGAAACATTAGGACAAGCATTTAGGGTCAAGTTTAGACCTTTGATGATACTAGTTGGTTTGGTGGAAGATCTATTAAGTTGTAAACCTCCCTTAGATTAGGGTTCATACTTTAGACCAAGCTGATTGGATATGGATTTTGACATTAATAAAGTGTTATATCCACTGTCTACTATGAAATTATGTACCAAGGAATCACTAATGATCACATAAATGTATAAAGGAGGAGGTTTAACCACCTTATTTGACTATTTTTCATTATATCCCTTGGTTGCATTGGTGAGAAATGTTTTTCTTGATTGGTGTCTTATTAGAAACCTTGATCTTTTATAATCCTTCATAAAGGATATCTACCTAACCAAGCATATACATCATGCCCTATATTGGAACACTCACATTGGATTTATTCATTTATTAAATAGTGTTGATATGTAAACCACCAACTTTTGATTTTTCTTTGAGAGGCATAATTGTACTTTAAACTCGTGAATTTTGGGGCACAAAGACATTCCCTTGGTTCTAATTATTTGGAGCTATTAGGACCTTTGGACCTATAGTAGATTATTTTGGATTTTATAATAAATGATTAATGGTAGGAATATCTTTGACTACTTCTTAGTTACCATCTATATTCTTTCTTTTGAATCTTGTATTATTTGCCACTAGAATGTATGTTTGGTTATAACTAGCTTGCTAATTAGATACATAACATTCTTATTGCTCATAATTAACCATTGTAGAAACCAAATAGATTGGTTATTCATTAAGCCCTTGGACTTGTTGTGGATCTTCTTGTTTTTTCATCATGGGTACTTATGTGTTCTAGGCCATAAGAGCTTGATTGAATCCATAGCTAGCACCTTGATGTCATAGTTCATTGAAAACTTGATTAAACTCAGCATTTGGGATAATGAATTGACTAAAATATTGATTCTAAGGCATGGTACCCTCAACTTCTTAAGAAATGTTATTTTTATTAGGGACTAAAGCATTAGAGGTACTTATAGCATTTGTATTGTAATGATTTTTCCTAACGTAGTTAAGTTACCCTTATCCTTGGCTTTATTTTTGGCCTTGACTTTGGAAATTTCCTTTGTAGGGTAGCCTATTTGTCTGATAATATTTTTTTTGAGGTTAATATGTAGCTTGATAATTTATATTGAAATAGGCTTGTTTCCTCTTTACATTTACCAACTCATTCCCAAAATATTAAAACATGCTCTTAAGCTTTTGAAAATTCTAGATTTTTTGGGAGTCATTAGTTGACTAGTCGAAACCTTTTCCTTATTTGGTATAGGCATGGAAATAAGTATTGGAATAAGAGGAATATAATAAAGGGGAGGAATAAAAATAGGAGGTGGTTATATTTTATGAAAAAAGGGCATTGGTGGTCTATGTGCAAGCTTTCCATCTTGTACTAGATAATTTTTTAATTTGATTACCACCTCACAGGCATTTGGTAATGTGTTCCTCCCATAAATTGAATCATTACTATAATATCATTATTTAGGGATTTTAGGTAGTAAAGGAAAAAAATTTAGGGTAGAATTAATAGATATTGGGATCTTGTCCCATGTCTTTTGAAACCTATTATTGAAATCTTGCATAACCTCATGAGGAGCCCTCTTGATTGTGGTTAGCTACTCTGCAAGTGATAAGTGTTCACTTTTGTCTTCAAATATTTTACACAAGGCATCACCTAATTGATCCCATGATGTGATATAGTTGGTAGTAAGTTTTATATACTAATCTAAGGTTTTACCCTTGACAGAGATAGCCAATAATATAATAGCCATATTTTCTTTAGTTATGTCATGAATATTGAAAAATTTGGCTATGTCTCTAAGGTGTTTATAAGGGGTTATAGATTGGTCTCCAGTGAATTAAAGAACACTTTTAAGAGCTTCTAATAGATTAGGATCATACTAATAGAGGTATAAATGACTCTTCCCATTGAAAGCCACAAAATAAAAAACTTTAGGGGTTAATAAAGATCTTATAGTAGAAGTAGACCTTGAAATTGGTTTAGGAGGTAAGATTCCTTTATGTTGATGTGTATTAGTAAATATTAAAATTTTTACTGGCTTTAAAGCTAATTTAACAAATTCAAAAGGGATACCTCTAGAATTTGATCTTGTAGTCACCTTTGGCATAAAATATAACTAATGCTATGCATAAAACTGTTGAATGTTTCTTGGAGTTGCCAAATGCTATTGCATGAAAGCTTATGATTGCTATAAATTTGGTCAAACCTTCATCAAAATTAACCAATACACTTTGAAAGTGGCCCTAGAAGGCATGGCAATAAGTGTTGTAGATAAATTTTGCACCCTTGGAGAGGGTTATTCAGGCTCTCTCCAACTAATCTACACAATGGAAACAACCCCAAGCTATGGGTATCCTATGTTGGGGTTGAACCACTAGAGAAGGAATAATTCCTCTTGATGGATCACCTAAAATAAATATTATAGTAGGAAAAGGGTTATAAAGGGAGAATAGGGTTACTAAGAAAGCTAAAAAGGTGATGCACCAAATTTGAATGAGAACTCACATAAGCACCAAAATTACTCTAATGAAGCTTAAGACAATGTTAGCTCACATGATCTCACAAACTAGCTAATTACATAAGTATTTCACGAACTAAGATTAGGAAGCAATGAATGCAACATATATGAATTCCAAGGTTCACACCTAACACACATTAATGGTATAAAGATCACAAATTTAGACCTTCAACTAACTTAAAAACACCTAAAAATAGGCAAAAAAGAAGGACAATGGACATGGAATATTCTCCTTCACAATGCCATCATGCACAAGCTTACTAAACACAATTTAGAGGGAAACTGATAGGTAAATAAATTATTTATTAATTTAAGAGGTCTTTCATATAAATTTTGGTAGGGTTTAGCCTTATCAAATGAGAGTCTCTTGCCTCCAAGATAGAAAAATATCAAAGATCAATAAAAATGGGAAAGAATGGGTGATATATCAGAAGAGGGGAGAGAAGAAAGACAAAAATAGTTATCAATAAATGAGGTCTAACCACTTACATGGAGTCCTAACCACCTTTTGATCTATTATCATTAATCTTAGTCATTTATTATCTTCAAATAGATACAAACCCTTTATTGGCTTAGATAACATGATAAAAGACAAGAATAATTTGAAAATGGTGAGTCATGATCCATTCAAATGGAAAAATTTCAAAGAGACTTTATGACTTCATTTAATGCTCCACTTGGCCCTCTCAACCTCCAAACTCTCCATCTACTTAATGAGCTTGTATCACCATGCTTTATCTTGACATACCCTTTAAGTTATTTGATAGTCATCACTTGAGATCATTTGTCTAGTGTCCCTTAAAAACATAATTTTTAGAATCACCATGATCCATTTTCCAACTTCTTTCTATATCACCATTTTGTCATTAGTCTAAAACTTGAACACAATTCCATTATAGATGAAAATCAATCTCCTTTATTAGTTTTCATATATTCATGATTTAAAATGAAGGACCATAAGATAATTAGCATCTTAATCATGAAAAATATGTAAAATACACATATAAAATATTTTGAGTGATTCAACTAATCTTTAATATCATGCTTCAATCCTACAGGGCTGGTTCTGGTAACCCATATCACATTTTGATCTTGCATTTATACATTTGTCTACTTGGGTGGAATACCCATGATTTGATGTGTCTAACTTCATGGAATCCTTCTCACCATGATACTATTTATCATATTTAAAAATATGATTATTTGTTGGTTTGGACATGTGTCCTCACTTTGTGACTTCTAGAGATTTGATCAAACTTACTTCATCGATTTCCTTAGAAGTCTCTTGGATTTGGCCTTCATCATCATAATTAATCTATGATGTACTCTCTAAATAATTCCACTTAGAAATCCAACATTTATCCTTAGGATCCTACTATTAGTTTCATCTGGTTAATGTGCTTACACCACATGGTAGCCTCATGTGTAATATGGGCTTATTAAATTTTGACCTCACACACACCATCAATCTTTTTTGCATAATTGAACATGTGTTATTAATCTTCCCTCTACTTGATTTAATGTGCACCATTGATCATTTGATTCCCCATGATTATGCCACTTTTTATCCCCACATCTAATCTCAATATCCTATAACTTATTCACCTTGAGTTCATCATTGATCTTGATTTGCATGATTTAACCTATACCATTAATCCTGATGGTCCCACTAACTCAAGCTATCATCCATGTGCTATTTATATATGGTTCAATCAAGTAATATTTTGACATTTTTTGGATTTTAATTCAACTTGAAGCACATTAAGGATTTTTTTAACCAAATAATTATTTTTTGTGGCTTCAAATTGACATCCTCATGCACATCCCACTTTGATAGTTCAACTTTGAAGGCTTATATGTTGAGATAGAAAAGTCATCAAGATACCAAATTTTTAAATGGTATTCATGTCACAAATAAAATCATTTTCATTCAATTATTTAAGCTTGATTGACCTTCCAAGTACACTTATCAAATGTGTAACCAAACTGACCTATTCACTCCTGTGTGATGTGTTATGATAGTCTAGCTTCTTTAGGCTTATGCAAGTCATTTTTCTCCCTTCAAAGCTTTGATGAACTAATGAGACTTTGAGAAAACTTGATTCATTATCCCTAGATTTTATGAACACCATGAAAAACTACTAGATCCTTTTACTTGCAATTATAGACCTATTTATAATCCATTTAATTATTTACTCAATAAGAACTTTGCTCAACTTCTCACCCTACACTAGGACTTCTAGAACACTGATCCATCTAGGAAAATCTTTGTATGTATGCCAAAATATTGGCCAACACTTCCTCTATTAACCCTCATCCAATTAATAATTATGTGAATCCCTCTTATCAAATTCATCTATATATATTTAAAATATTTACATGAGTGGTTCAATAAATTACCCTTACTAAATCTAAAAAAAAATCAATTGCTCCAAAATACAAAACTAGATTTTTTAAATGTCCAATAAATCTCCTCAAGTAATTAAAAATAAAATGATTCAAAATATATTCCTCATCCTTTTAGATATTATAATATAAATCTTATCCCCCAACCTCTAATATACATTAATATGCTTCAAAATAATTGAAATTAACCCCTAGCTCCTTATATTATTTCCATGGAAATTTTAAGTATTTATCCAACCATCATATATGATGAAGCTACTAATCTTGCCCTAAATATTAAATCAATTATTAACCTCTATAAGTATTATATCAAACTCAATACATTTTATACTACCAGGTTACCAAACAAAACCCTAAAAAGTGATGCTTTAAAATGGCACAATCAACTCAAGTCTATCTCTATCACTTGTTTATAATATTTATTTAATGAATTGGTCTAAGAGCTCCAATCCTCATACTTACCTAAAAACAACTTATAAAAATTCATTAACTATAAAAAATCATATCACAAGACTTCCCAAAACTTTATTATATGTGAGAAAGCCTTAACCAGTAAATATAGGCATAATATGATAGAATATAATCTATTCCACCTATTCATCCATAATTTAAACACTATATTATAACACATAATTATATTGTTAAATCCTAAGTCATCAGATGAAGCCTTAGAATAATGAAAAATACAAGATAGTCTCTTAATATAATTTAATCCTTATAAAACTAAATAGTGCACTCATATGATCTTAACAACAATATAAATAAACATGTAATCAATTATGTTGTTTTCAACTCTTATCAATATAAGAGGATGATTAATGAAATCATGCTAGGAGGCTTTGAATTAGTGAATATATCCCAACATGTATTAAGAATTCCTTTCCAACCTCCTCGTCCTTTTTTTTAACATCAATGTCTTAGTATTAAATATGTTAGAATATGTTCATAAAACTTCAATTAGATAATTTGATGAATCTCAAACTAGATCCTAATGGTATGATCCCAATTTATTTATTTGTATCATGTTAATTGAGGTTACTCTCATGACAATTTTATCCAATGTAAAATTATATAATTTGAGAATATCCTTGATTGTAAATTTGATTATGATGCCATGATAATAGAATACCATCAAGTATATAAGATAGATATCAAAATTAATAACATAAGTCAAGAATGATGCACTCATTCAATCTATTACTCACCTTGAAATTTAAAAAAATCCTTATCCAAATCATTATCAAAATAAAAAAAAATAACAATCAACCTCAAAATCCTTCAAAACTAGATACTAATGTTGTAGAAACCATAATAAATCATAACTCTTCCAATGTTGATGAAAACTTCATTATCATGAACATAATGAAGCATGTTGTATCATTCGTCAATTCTAAACTTCTTAGGTCAAAAATAACTCCTATAACATACATATCTATTTAATCATATCCTCCAGATCAATTCTCAACTATCACATCTTCAAAAATCTTAAAATATGTATACCCAACTATTTTTTAAAAATTTGGATTAAAAAATGAATTAACACTAATTAAAATATATTGAGTAGAATAAATGAAAATGCTAAAAATGATTATTTGACAAATAGAATTAAAACAAAATAATGAATTTAAAAAAGTACAATTGATCAAAAGAAGAATAACTATGAAATGAATTTTTTTTTCTATCTTATATTTGACTGTCTTGATTGATAGATAGTTGAAAATAAAATAGGGGTAGAATCTATAAGTGCCCAAAAGTGGGAACTAAATTTGAATAAGAAAAAATAATCCAACTTGGAATAGGATAGACTGTCACTATTATCTCAAAAATTTTAATATCATCTTTACTAAAAATTAGGAACTTAAATCATGATCACTCATGACAACTTGAATTAGGTACCTATGCATGGTTTTGACCTTTCAAATTGTGAATAAGACTTGAATATAACTTCTCTAAGGTTGAAACCCTATTAGGGCATGCACTAATTAAGAACCTAAAAATATAAAAATGTGGAGTGTAATTGGGCAAAGATGACCCAATCACCTTCAGGATGACTAAACTCTACCTATGTATCTAATAATCTAATGAAGGAATCAAGCACACATAGTTATCCCAATTAGAATGCTTTATGAAATTATATACCTTTGAATATATGAATGCATATATAAATATTTTAAATACCATATCATGATTTTATTTAGGCTTTATAAAATAGTATTTTTACTTATCTAATAACTACTTCAAATGATTCAAATTAGAATTGGGAAGAATATGGAATCTTTTCTTAATGTGCAATAGTGTAAGTATGATTCTATGTTGAAATTTATAAATTGGTAGAATGAGTGACTTGAGTGTGCCTTTATAGCAATCCAAAATGGGATGATAAGAGTCCTAAAATCATATATCAAAATGTAATACAGGGTTTAATTTAAAAAATTGCCTTTAAAGGGCAAAGAACATGATTTAATCATAGGGGGTAAAATATATTGCCACTATTTTCCTTATTTGTCAATTCTTTACTAAAATGAAATGTGCAAAATTTGGGTCTTCGATTGTCCATAAAAATTCTTAAAAGTGCTTTTAGTAATTAGAACACTTATTTAGGAGTTAAATAATAATTTAGAAAGGAAAATAATTCCTAATATGTACTTAGGATAGAGTTTAATAGATAAATAGGCAATGATTAAATGAACAAGTCAATTAAAGTGAAATAAGGCCAAAACTGACATAATAAAATAATCATGAACATATTTAGGTTAAAACACCAAATAATATAGATTTATTAGCTAACATGATATATTATAGTGTATACAACTATATCGATAAACCCAATATAATTTCTCATTGATCTCATTATATCAAAAATATTTATTTAATATTATATATTAGTTACTCTTTATATTATATTGAAAGGCTTGATAACATCTCTTTTCTTTCCTACTATATCAACAAACACAATTTATTTTTTCCCCTAATGTATTGTTAGGCTCAATATAATCTACTATGTATCCAAATAAATAGTCCATCCTAATATAATTATCTTATCTTACTTATATTAACTTGTAATTTTAGAGTCTAAAAACATCAACTCAAAATAAATAAAAACTATGTTCATATTATTATATAGTTAGACTTGACTATTTCTATAAATATGTTTCCTAGTTACAATCTTGTCTATCTCATATTAGTTTTTATTAGTGGGATCCCATAAATGAAATTTATTGACTCCCCTCTCAAATTAATTTTCTTGATCTTATGAGGACTTCTATAAGATGGCAAAATCACCTTATGAAAATTATATTTGATATGAGCATCCCTTGCCTACCACCATTGGATAAAGAAGCTACCTCGCTTAGGTTTGAGGAATGTATAATCTAATAATGTGAAAATATTTATATATATGTCAATTAGATAATTAACATGACCCTTTTTCTTAATTTTAGTTTCACATCCATGCTCCATAATGAGATCATTATTCATGCAGATGACCATCCTCACTTTATTAGCATCCAAATAAGTATAGTTTTGAGTCATGTGAGCCTTTGTTGATGATTTTTTTAGGGCTTGTGTTTCTTCTTTGGAACTTATCAAATCCATTGGATATTATACTTATAAACATAAGTATACTCAAAACATATACCAAGGATATGAAAGAACACAAATGCCTCCCTTATAATTATTGGCAATATGATTGTCATTGATGTCAAAAGGATTAGGCATGATTGATGGGGAGAAGAGCATGTTTCATAGTTGCATTATGTAAAGTTATCATGATTTTACAAAGACCATTTATGGATGTTTAAATTTGAATAAATAGAAGATCTGTTATGGGTTTTTTCATATACATTCTATAAATATGGTTCATAGGTTTAGAGGAGAAGGAATGAGCTCATAATTGATTTATTTAGCTCTCAAACATTAGAGGGTTTCATATTAAAATACTAAGGGTTTAAGTACGGCATCAACAAGTAAAGTTATATTTTAATATTGACTTGCTATATCCTAGACTTGGTAGCTTAATTTATAACTTAAACCTTTATCATTATTGTGAAATTGGCCCCTCTACCTAGCAATTATTGGCTCAAGTAATGATCAAAGGACTTAATATTTCCTAAGTCTTAGACTTTATATTATGTCTGAGCTTGATTAACATCTATCTATTAATCATACATAGATGATACAATGAAGTAAAGCAAAGTCAAATTATCAAATGTTCCTTCAAGTAAATGTGCTAGCGACAAGTGTCACATTCATGGAGCTTGTTAGATAGAAACCCAATGAGAATAAGCTTATCAGAGCTAACGTTTGAGCTAGTTATAAGATCAATGGTTAGAACTTAATTATACATTTGATAATTAATGGATCTAATGGACTCAAATTATATAATTTTTTTGAGTTTTATTAACACAATGATGTGTTAAAGACTAAGAAAGGCTGAGAAGATCAATGGAGCAAAAGTAATCCAAAGATGTAAGAAGTAGCAAGATGAGGTTAAAGTGTCAAAGTTTAATGACCAAGTCAAGGTAAAGTTTATGCAAGTTTAAAGATATAATGATGAATGAAATATTTGATGAGAAATATCTAATGGATGGAGTGGACTCAGATGGAATAAAGTGATCGATGTTTATTGACAGAGTGGCAAGTTAAAAAACAAACATGTTCAAGAAGATTGATGGAGAAAAATTGATCCAAGGATATAGGAAGTAGAGAGATGGGATAAATATCTTGATGTTTAACATCTTGATAGAGATAAAGAATGTGCATATTTATATATCTAATGGCACATGGAATCTCAAATCAAGAAGCTCAATAGATGTGTTTTAAAGATGACAAAGCTAAAGTTTGAAATCATAGAAAGATTAGATAGTTATCATGAGCCTATAAAATATTGATCAAATGGGTATGTTTTAAAGCTAATATAATTCAATAGAGACCATCAAATCATGGAACCAAAGGTAAGATCAATTATTGAAATTTAAAGTCATGTCTAGATAAATGGTTAATTACAAGAACATGCAGGAACTTGTGTATAAGCTCTATATCTCAACACATATAATGAGATTGACCGATCCAACAAATCAAATCTACATTAAAGAGATTATGCATAAAAAAATGAGTCTAAAAGATGCTATATATTTTAAATATACCTATAATTATGACATAATGCATAGAATAAATATATGGAAAAATTACAATCTAAGTCATAATGAACTAGAGTCCAAAACTGACATGATGTGTTAAAGTCTGAGTGTGAACACACTAAAGATATGAAACCTTATATATATTTCTTATATATATGTGAAATTTAGGACATAGGAAGATGTTTCTGAATCCATTGGAAATGTGTCAACTAAAAATATATAGACACAGAGGTAGAAGTGTAGAGAAGATGAGCTATTATTAAAGAGTGCCAAACATAGATATATATAGACATAGAGATAAAGTGATAAAGAAAGATGAAGTATGTCAAATAGATACATATATAGACACAAATAGATAAGGGTAGAGAGGAAGAAAGGCACATATAGATAATGTGTAGATCATGATCAATTATAGGTTATATTTTTAACAAAGAGAACAAAGTTGGATTCATTTATGAATCTATTTTGTATACTATAGTTGTAGCTCCATCGATCTAAATGGTTGGTACCATCAGATTAGCTTATTTGATGATCAATTATGGGATTGGTGTCTCCTTAACATTGTTTTCCCTAAATATAACTAGTGAGGTTTTGATACTAAGGCATGTATCTAGTGAGGGTTATAACCAGTGGGGTTTTACCAAGTAAGGCATTAACTATGAGGTTAGATTAGAAAAGTAGATTCTAGAAACTATTCTCACCATGGTTTTTCCCTTTGGTTTTTCATGTATAAATCTAGTGTCATGTGTATTTTTGTGTATATGTGATATCTAAATTTATATTTTAATCTGTATATGCTTTTGAATTTGATTTCAAAGGATTAAAAGGATGATTTTAATTAATCTACTAACTCACCCCATCTTAATAGATAGTTGTGTTCCAAAAATTGTTATCAGAGCCTAGAGTTCCTTGAAATAAGATTAATTAGATTAGGTAGATTTTATAAAAATGAACACAAATGGATATTCAAGAAGGATCTTCATCAAATAAATCACCTCTCTTTGATGGATCTAACTATGCATTCTAGAACATAAGAATGGAATCTTATTTATCTTCATAATGTTTTGATGTATGGATGTCTATATTAAATGGATATATAACCCATGCTACAACTCATACTGATCATGATACCAATAAGTCATATGAGAGAAATGCCAATGCAAAGAATTATATTATTTATGGATTGTCCAAATCAGTGTTTGTCAAACTGATGCATTGTAAAAATGTACAAGATATCTAGAACAAGTTTAAGAACATCTATGAAGGTGATGACAAGGTAAATTAGGCCAAGATACAAACATACAGAGGAATGTTTGAGAGTCTTAAAATGACTAAATAAGAGAATATTATAGACTAATTTCTCAAGGTAGATGAAATAGTCAATGCAATCAGAGGCCTTAGAGAAGAAATGAAAGAATAAGTCATTGTCAAAAAGGTCCTAAGATCTTTTCGAACAAGATATGATTGTAAAAAATCTACTATATAGGAATCAAGAGATCTTGATAAACTCACTATTGATGAATTACATGGAAATTTCACTACCTATGAGATGAGAATGGGAAAAGTAGATACTTCTAAAAGAGAAGTTACATTCAAAGCATCCAAGAATGTTAAAGTAGAAGCATCTAAATCTAAATCTGTAGAGATTAATGAAGAAGAGGGTCTAGAAAATACAAAGGTAAGTTAACCTTTAAATGCTTTAACTATGGTAAGGTAGGATATTTAGAAACTAATTGCCCTTCTAACAAAAAGGATTACTCTGAGAAAGAAGAAGATTGTGAAAAAGTGAACCTCATTATTTCAAGAAATTCTTCAAGAATAATAAGGGTCTATACACAAGATAATATAGTGACTCAGTGGATGAGAGTGATAGCTCAGATGTTGACCATGACTATGCCTTTATGGCTAAAGAAAATGAAGCCCTATTCATGGCATCAGGATCCAATTATATAAATCAAGAAAAAGAAGAAACAAAATTTAATGAATAAAAGGAAGGAGAAGAACACCTACAAGGTGAACTCATATATTCTCTAGATGATATTGATACGCTGAGAAAAGAGAACTCAAGGTAGAAGAAGTGTGGACAAAAAGAAATTTAAAAACTATCCAAAAGTCTTGAAAGATCTAATGAAATGATAGTAAGCCTTAAGACTTAAGTTAAAAAGGCTTCATGAATAGAAGATGTAATCAAAATTGAACTAAAATTCAAATCTGATGAGTGTATGAGGCTCGAAGTAGAGATAGTGGCTTTGAGAAAAGAGGTTGAAAAGGCTAAATAACAAATAGTTAAAGGTTTGAAGCTGATAAAAGGATCAACCATTCTTGATGAATTGATAAACTCTCAAAAGCCATCAAAAGGGAAATATAGTATTGGCTATGAAAAGGGGAAAAGTCCCATAACTAGTAAATTTACTAAGTTATATGATAATTTCAAAGTAGAAGGATTAGGAGCAAAGAAAGAGAAAGCTTGTAAGGATACAAAGACAAACACACAATGCTAATGTGAAGAAGGCTAAAGCTAAAAGGAAGCTTGAGGAAAGGAAAAATAATAATGAGTCCATCTCTATAAACTCAAGGAAGATGTAGAAGACAAAGGGAAATGATGCATATGGTTACATAAGGGTAAGCAACTTGAAGAAGCAAGATTTGATAAGAACTCCCAATATTACACAAAAAAAATCTATGACTAGGTATTCCTCATCTTTCTATGGTTATTATTATAGATATAATAATTTTGGTCACAAGGCTAGTAATTATAGAGTTTTACCTACAAGGAGAACCAATTTTGTAATAAAAATAATTTTCACCCTTGTTAGATACAAATGTAATGTGCTATAATTGTAATAATTTTGGTCACATAGCTAAACAATGTAGAACAAGCTTTGAAATACCAAAATTATAAAGTGTGAATAAAAGCATGCCTCCTAGTGTGAAGAAAGGTTCAAAATTCTCTAAAAAAGATAAAAGTAATCCCAATAGGACATACAAGAAACCCTAGCATGTATGGAAAATGAAAGATAAGCCATGATGAAGAATGATATAGAGGTTGGAAAATGTCAAGAGATCTCAATGTCTACACATTTTGAGAGTGAGAAGACAAAGCTCAAGGAGAAGTCTAAGGTGTTGGACGAGCATAGTTTTGAGGTACGTATAGATTCAAGTTAACATCTTTCTATTGCTAAGAAACTTTCATGCATAGAACATCAGTTTTATGTGCCTAGTGATGAGATTTTGAGCTATAAGGAAGATTAATCAAATGAAAAGGTATGTCATGAATCTATAGATATAATCATTTTGGTCATAAGGATAGTAATTGTAGAGTTGTACCTACAAAGAAAACCAATTTTATAAGTAAAAAAATTATTTTCACCCTTGTTAGATATAAATGTAATGTGATATAGTTGTAATAATTTTGGTCACGTAGCTAAATAATGTATAATAATATTTGAAATACCAAAAGTACAAAGTGTGAATAAAATCATGCATCTCAGTGTGAATAAAGGTTCAAAAGTCTCTAAAAAATATAAAAGTAAGTTGAATAGGACATATAAGAAACCCAAGCATGTATGGAAAGTAAAATATAAAGCCATGATGAAGAATGCTACAAAGGTTGGAAAATGTTAAGAGATCTCAATATTTGCACATGTTGAGAATGAGAAGACAAAGCTCAAGGAGAAGTATAAGGTGTTGGATGAGGATATATTTGAGGTATGTATAGATTCAAGTGAACATCTTGCTATTTTTAAGAAAATTTCATGTATAGAACATCAATTTTCTATGCCTAGTGATGAGATTATGAGCTACAAGGAAGATTAATCAGATGAAAAGGTATTCTATTAATCCATGTTATCTCCATGTATTGTTAATCCAAAAGATAATATCATAGTAGATGAGCATGCTACTTCTCTTAAGCCTAAGAAGAAGAAGAAATGAAAACATAATATGACCAAGGAGGATAAGGAATATGAGGATTTATGGGCAAATCCTAGTTTCATATTGTTCTAGGACATTATGAAGTAGGGTGTCTCTATCTATGCTTCTTAAGAGACTCATTTTAGTAAATAAGCAAGTAGTGTTCTTTAGAATATTTTTAAGGCAAGAAATGAGTGCTCTTAGATGAATTTGGTTTGCCAAGATGAGAGAAGTGCTATGTATGTAGTGTCTATAGGGATAAATGAGTGTGCCAATAATGTGTTCATGGACTCTTGTTCTAAAGGCAAGATATGGAGACTTCCAAGTATGGAAGTGTTTTTTATCTAGATCATCATACCAATCAGTACAAAGGTATGAATATTATTGATTAGTCTTTTAGAACAATACTATTTTGATATCAAATAAATGATCCTATGTTGAAAAGTCTTGTATTGATCATTAGTAGGTCAGTGGAGTAAGGGGGAGCTAGATTGTTTAGTTTATTGGAATCAAGAAGGCTTAGAATAGAGGAGCTTGATGTATGTTCTATGGTGGTAGATTTGAAAATTCTCAAGTGGATGGTAGTTAATACTTGTCTATGGTGCATAACAAATAAAATCATGCAAAATGTCTCTAATTTTTGAAGATTACAAGTTGTATATACCATGGAGTTAGGGGGAGCTAACTCAGATAATTTGAATGGATTGAGGAGTTATGCATGATGTGAAAATGAACATATGTGAGATGCTTCAATCATGATTTAAAGATAAAGTGTTATCTACTATACATGTTAACTCAAATAGGTTGAGATGATGACTTGAACAAACCAAGTTAGGTGGTTAGACAATGTATTGAATCTTCATGCATAAACAAAGTGGGATCTTTGTAATTGGTCATGTCCTAGGATCATAGGACTATGTATGGAGACTTGAAGATGCTCAAGTGATGCAACGAGATAAAATTTTGGAGTGATAGCTCCTACATCACATCACTAGATACTAGTGATGGAGCATAAGTCCAAAGGAAGGATCATAAAAGCCTTGTTGATCCCTATAAGAAGAGAAAAGGCAACTTAGGCATGTATATTTTTCAAATTTATAATGAATTGGTGGTTGCAAGGTCTTGGAAAAAATCCTTTATTTGATAAAGGGGGAAAACACTTTGGACAAATAGTGAGGATTCCCTTTGCCATTAATGTCAAAGGGGGAGAAAAATGGCAAATGCTCTTTGTAAAAGTTTCAAGAAAAAGTGCAAATTATCTCTATAAAAGTTTGGAGGAGTAGATCAAGTGTCCAAGATGAGTTTAGGAATATATGCCAATGTATAAGGAGGAAATTTTTTTGTATGAATAGATTCAATTCATACTCATTAGAAGCCAATGTAATCAATGCTAGATAAGGATCAAATTATTAGAATATCAGAACATTAAGTTTGCATTAGAGCATTTAGTTTGCCATCAATGCCAAAGGGGAAGATTGTTGGCAATATGATTTTTATTGATGTCAAAAGGATCAAGTAGGATTGATGGAGAGAAGAGCATGTTTCACAATTATACTATGAAAATTTGTCATGATTTTATAGAGACCATTTATGGATGTTTAAATTTAAACAAATAGAAGATCTGTTATGGTTTTTTTCATGTACAATCTAAAAATATGGTCCATAGGTTTAGAGGAGAAGGAATGATCTCATAATTGATTTATCTAACTCTTAGACATTATAGGGTTTCAAAATAAAATTCTAAGGGTATAGCCATGGCATCAACAAGAAAATTTATATTTTAATGTTGAATTCTATAGCCTAGACTCGGTATCTTAAGTTATAACTTAAGCCTTTGTCGTCATTGTGAAATCAACCCCTTAATCTAGCAATTAATAACTTGGGAAATGATCAAAGGAATTAATATTTCCTAAGTCTTAGACTTTATATTATGTCCAAGATTGATCAATGGATATATATTCATCATACTTAGATGATCCAATGAGTGAAAAAAATTCAAATTTTCAAAGGATCCTTTGAGTAAACATGCTAGTGACAAGTGTCACATTCATGAAGTTTATCAGATAGAGTCCCAATGAGTGTAAGCTTGTCATAGTGTTTGAGCTAGTTGGAAATTAGATATCTAATGGAGTGAATGGACTCAAATTATATAAAGTGCTTGAGATTTATCAACATAGTGATGAGTTAAAGATTGAGCAAGTATGAGAAGATTGATAGAGCGAAAGTAATCTAAAGATGCAAGAATCAATGAAATGAGGTCAAAGTGTCAAAGTTTAATGACCAAGTCAATGTAAATTTAGTACAAGTTCAAATATATAATGGCACATAGAAGCTTGGATGAGAAATATCCAATGATGTGAGTGGACTCAATAGAACAAAGTGATCAATGTTTATCAACATAGTGGCGAGTTAAAAACTAAGCATGTTCAAGAAGATAGATAGAGAAAAATTGATCCAACGATTTATGAATAAAAAAGATGGGATAAATATCTGAATGTTTAAAATATTTATAGAGATAAATAACATGCATATTTGGACATCCAATGTCATGTATAATCTTAGATCAGGAAGATCGATTAGCACATTATAAAGATGATAAAGCTAAAGTTTAGAAGCGTACAAAGATTGGATAGTTAGCACGATCATATCAAATATTGATCAAATTGACACATTTTAAAGTTGATACAAATTAATAGAGACCATAAAATTGTGGTGCTAAAGGTAATATCAATGACTGACATTTAAAGTCATGTCTAAACAAATGGTTAGTTGCAGGACTATGTAGGAACTTACATATAAGCTCTATATTTTGACATAGATAATGAGATTGATCGATCCAACCAATAAAATATACATTAAAGAGATTATTAATTAAAAATTGAGTCTAAAATATCTTATAAATAGTAAATATACCTATAATTATGGCCTGATGCATGGAATCAAAATGCAGAAAACTTATAGTCCAAGTCATAATGAACTAGAGTCCATAATTGGCATGATGTGTTAAATTTTGAGTGTGAAAACACTAAAGATATGGAACCCTACATCAATTTATTATATATATGGCATATAGGACATAGTAAGATTCTTCTTGATCCATCAAAAATGTGTCAAACAAATATATATAAACATAGAGGTAGAAGTGCAAAGAAGATGAGCTATTGTTGAAGAGTGTCAAACATAGATATATATAGACATAGAGATAGAGTGGAAAAGAGATATAAAGTGTGTAAAATAGATAAATATACAAATATATAGAGAGAGGGCAAGAGAGGAATAAAGGCACACAAATATAATGTGCAGATCATGATCAATTACAAATTAGACTTGTAAAATAGAGAACATAGTTGAATTCATTTATGAATCTATTTTGCATACTGGAGTTATATATCCATATATTTGATTTGTTGGTGCCATAATATTATCTAATTTGGGTCTTATTTATGGTATTTGTGTCTGCTTAGGATTGGTATCCTTAAATGTAACTAGTGAGGTTTTACCAAGTGAAGCATTGACTATGAGGTTGGATTAGAACAATAGATTATAACAGTTATTCTGACCATGGTTTTTCCCTTTGGGATTTACATGTATAAATTTGGTGTTATGTTTATTGTGTGTGTATGTGATCTCTAAATTTATCTTTTAATCTTCATATGCTTTTGAATTTTCTTTAAAAGGATTAAATAACTAATTTTAGTTGATCTACTAATTCAGCCCCACTCTTAGTAGATAGTTGTGTTACAACAATAATATATTTAGATTCCTATCATTATAACTCATAAAATATTTAGGGTTAAGGTTATGATATTTTACATTCACATTTACTATAATATCTTACTTGGTGTTATTTGGAATAATTTCATGAGGGTCATACATTTTTTTTGCATGCAATTGCATATAATTTCCAAATATGTGTTCAATATATAAGGTGTAAGGTGACACTAACCCATAATTTTTTTATAAATTCCAAGAATGTGGTGTCTATAAAATATCTAATCTTCAAACATTTCCTTGTATCCTCTTATGTGAGTATAAACACTTAAAATATCCTAATGATTTAGTTATAGTTTATACAAGTCACCACAATATTGTGGGAAACGTCCCACCAAACCTCCTTAATTTTGATGATGATGATCCCAATGAGATTAAATTGAAAATAAAAACATCAAATATCCTACATAACATAATAGCTTATTTTATGCCTACTTCATGACCCCTTTATTGTAAACTACCAACTAACAAGATTTTTTCTTCTATAATTATAATTAAAAAACCCATTATCAACATAGTACCTTCTAGTGACACTAGAGTTGAATCCTTAAACATGGATATCACCACTCTTGAATATGAAAATGGTTACATTTTAGATTAAACTTATATTTTAGCTATGCTAGGGAAAAAATACATAAGTTTTAAACTACCAATCTTCCCTTAAATAATCTTACAATAAAGTGTAACTTTTCTCTATCATCAATATGGATAATATTTTGTGTCATAGTAGACCCAAACCTTTAAATTTTTATTTTGATATGAAATAAGAGTAAATTTCTCCTTTTTTTGATGGGATACCTCATAATTTTATTATATTTTTACATTTCTAACATAAAGACAATTTACATTTCAATTACCCAAGATGCATTTGCTATTTATAATTCTCATTAGAGTATTTTTTGATGATCATTCCAAAACCAAATCCTACCATTTTAAAAATGATTAGATCCCTCAAGTTTGTTTCCTCCTATTATTTTTGCCAAACTTATCTAAAAAAAACTAATGATGTATCCAAAATATATCACAACACCTTATTTTACATTTCAAAACATCCATGGACATTCAAACTAGGATTGTAGGGTTTATCAGAGTCATCATGAGAAATAAAGGCTACAAATCCAATTTGATACCAAAAATATTCACCCACCATGTTCATCTAATCCTAGGCACTCATGTTACTTCCACATGAATAATACATATTATTTAACTAAGTGTTGAGTTATTTGACAATATTTGGATGCAATTCATATTAATCTAATTAATTTTCCTCTTTATCCAAATATGATACCTCTAGAGGTGATAATAACTTCTATCCCTAATCTTTGGAAGTGTATTCCCTTTTGGTATGAGTTTTCTATCCATTTTATTAATAGATGTAGAGTTATTTATAACAAATTATACAAGTTTCCAAGTCATGAGCCTCAATTCCTTCAAAGAAATTTATATGAAATGTCAATAATGGAAGCACAACCTCCCCTATAACCATTACCACCTCTAAAAATAGATTACTTGTTTCCTCTTTAATTAGTGGAACCTTCTCTTCCCTATTTATGTCATTCACAATAGGAGTATATAAAAAATTATTATTATAACAAGCCTACTTTCTCTATTGAGCTCATTAATAATAAATTCCTTACCAAGATATCGAAAAAATATAAGAGACCATGGTTTGAGTGAGATATTAATTGCAACAATATATTATAGATGTTAATTATGGTGTTTATATAATTATTTCATGATTTGTGTGACTATATAACTGATTATATCACAATATTCATTTCAAATTAATCACATGTTTCAAATTCTTAATAATATATTTATCATACATGTTACTTGTTCACTTTCTTGTATTATCTTCTTGTAGATACCCAAAATTGGCACAAGATTTTTTTTACAATGTATTTCATTCACTTTTCTCATATGGATATTAACTAAGAACTAATTGTTTAATGGAGCATGGATCTTATGTTTTTACCTTTGAATTTTTGATGTTCTATGACTTAGTGGTCATATTTTCCCACCCAAATTACTTGATTTTCATTTTTAAAAAATATATCCATCCCATTTTATTATTTTGAGGTTATGGTTATCCTAGGATAGGATTCACTGCTAGGGTTAATATTAACCATTGATGTTGAGCTCTTTTAGTTGATTCTAACCCTTAATATTTTAAATTTATTTCTAACATGTTTCCTTTCTTACCTATTCTTTTTTTATCTATTTGATGTTCCTTTGGTCTATTTTATGTGCCACTAGGTTTTTAATTCAAATTATAAAAGGTTATTATATATATAAAGTTTCTAGGAGACATTTATGATAAGCATTGTCATGTTAAAATACCTATACAAAAGTTATATATTACTTAAAATAAATCACTAGAGATACATCTAAAGTATTATTACATTTTATGTAATTATGTTAAAGGTGAACTAGGAGAAAGAACATCTAACTTTGTATTCATCATTTCACACACACATATAGGTGGGAGAACTACATTTGAGTTTTATCCCACTTTGTAACATTGTAAACATAGGGTAGTTATTGGTATTTCAATATATATTAACCTAGGTCAGTCCCAATCAAAATATTTCACCTAATTAACACCTTATTTGTTGTTTCAAGTGATTGTGAAATAAATTAGGGTTTGATATCTCAAGTACATACACACATGTTAAATGGATAAGAATGATAAAAATGACATTACAAATACAATTGAGGCATCATATAAATAATTAGAGTCTTAATATCATATGGTCAAGATAAAATCATTGGGATAAAAATCAATAAATGATACTATCCACTCATTGTCAGTTTTGACCCAAACTAAAAATAGTAATTAGTTTCAAATAACTTTCCCTCATAGGGTAAATATTGACCCAAAGAGGTCAATATCGATACTTGATATCTTGCACTTCCATTGGGTTTTGTCCTAGAGGCAAAAAAACCCATCAATTCTATAAATGAGTTGAATAAAGTCACATTACACATCATCAAACCATACAATAGACATATATAGATCAGGAAAGTGTGACAAATAATCCAAGTCTATTTATCCTCTTGATTTAATTATTATGAGTTATCAATATTTCATGTTGAATCATTGTTGTCAAAATTTATTTTTTATATATTATAAAAATATATAGTTAGATTATATTCAAATAATTTATATATAATTAAATAGTTAATATCACATTAATCAAATTTTATATGAAACATATAGGTGAACCCGTATAATTTATTTAAACAATGCTTACAAATTTATGACTTAGGGTTTATATGTGGGAGTGTATTTTAGGATTATTTATTATAATTTTCTTTATTTCTATCCTAGGATTCAAAATGTATACCTAGATTAGGAACCCTAATAATCCTCATGCCTTGGATTTTTTATTTCATAACAATGTTATACCTTATGATTATTGTAGTGGATAGACTATTGATAATCATTTTATGATTAATAATGTTAATGATGTACATTAAGAATATGATTGTGAAGATAATGACTATAATTTAAATTATGAATAATCATATAGTGAGGAATAGGAAGAATATACTACTTCCAAAATAAAAGAGCCTAAATCCCCTAGTTCTTTCTTAGAATATTCTCTTAATCATACATTAGAAAAAGAGGAACATAATACTAATGCACAAACTCATACTCCTCCCATGTTGAATAATTACAACCCAAATATTATTTATTTTAAAATATATCTTCTTTATCTTTACAATTTTCTACTGCACTTCATCAAATTCAATGTTACAAAACAAAAATGCACAAGAATTTAAAATAATGAATAAATCAAAGTTATGATAACACTACTCTTACATTCATAGAAACTTATCACGATAGAAAATGCAAATTATACAAAATTAGAATTCAATTATCCTTTTCTCTCTATAAAATTCAAATGATACAAAATTAGAATGTGATTCTCCTTTTCTCTCTTTATACAATGTAAATGATATAAAAGTATAGTTTGATTCTCCTTTCTGTCTAGACAATGTAAATGATACAAAAGTATAATGTGATTCTCATTTTATTTCTACATAATTCAAATGATACAAAATTATAATGTGATTCTCGTTTTATTTTTAGACAATGCAAATGATACAAAATTAGAATGTGATTCTCGTTATCTCTCTTTAAACAATGCAAATAATATAAAAGTATAATGTGATTCTCATTTTCTCTCTAGATAATGAAAATGTTACAAAATTGGAATGTGAATCTTATTTTATCTCTCTATACATTGAAAATTATACAAAATTATAATGTTATTTTTCTTTTATATTTATATAAAAAACACATAGTATACCTTATATCTCTTTAGAAACACAAATAGATGCAAATGAACATAATATTCTTTATCTCTTTCTAAAAAACCATGTGATAGTCAAATGGTACATATAGTTCTTAGCAATAGTCAAAATGATACATTTTATCCTTTAAAAAATTCATGTGATTTGAATGATCCTATATGGAATGTGTCCAAATTATGCACTGATGTTGTATTAGAATACAATGATAGCAGTGATTATTCCATCATACCTATGTTTCAAGTAGATGATCAGTTACAACCTATGAGTTCACCTTTTAAAATTATTATTATTATTATTATTATTATTATTATTATTATTATTATTATTATCCATATTGTTTCTATGATCAATTCTATAAGATACATTAAAAATCAAGTATCGAATATTAATTTTAAATTATTATCATGTCATTATAATATTAAATATAATAGCATTAAATATCAACCTATTACAAAAAATGCATTTGAATATCCTTATCAAAATTAATTTAACATGCATATGATTCATTTAATTGATGGTTATAGAGACCCTAATAATCATCTAACATAATATAAACATTATTTTGGTCATTGGACCAAGGAAATGCACATATTATTAAAAACTTTCCATCAAGTTTTAAAATGTGATGCTTGGGATTGGTTATATAGTCTTCCTAATGGTTCTTTACCTAATTTTAAAAGATTGGAAGACATATTATTATCATATTATCACAAAAATTAAATGCCTAAATTAAATTGGAATATTTAAAAGGCTTAAATTAAGTTCATTATGATTCTATAGGAGATTACGTTATAAAATTAAAGATTGATTTACACTCTTTGACATATTGATCCTGAAATTTGAAAATACAATTCATATTTAATAAGGGTCTCTTTTCTCCACTTAGAGAAAGATAATTACACAATCATTACACTTATTTTGACAAATTATAATTGATGTACAAAACTATGCATATGATCTTAATGGTAATAATATAAATGAATTAATACCACCTTCACTAGAACAAGTAGTTACCACTCAAAAGGTGGAATCCAATACATGTTATCCTAAAATAAAAAGTATTGGAAAATAATTTTAAAATGAGAAACAATCAACAAAAGTGATTTTTATACACAAGGTTCATAAACAAACACCTACTCCTTCTCTTATGATATAATTTAATAGAAAATAAAAATTAGTAAAGGTTTTACATAAATTTAAGGAATACATTTATATAAAATCACCTATAGTAAAGGTATATACTTCTACTAAGGGGAAATCACTAAAGTTTGATTATCTTAGAGATCAACGACATGATATATTACATGTATTATTGGATACACAGATGATTGATATTCCTATGAATTACTATCATCCATCTCATAGGTTTGAGAAGATAAAAGGTCAACCATTTTTAATTTTCCATGGTATTAAGGGACATCATGGTAATGATTTATATGCTTTATGACAAAAGCTTACACAACTTACTGACAAAGGAGTTATTACATTTGATAACATGATAATAAGGTCTTACTCTCCTACTTATAGTCATTATTATAAAAATATTAATAAATCCAAAAACATTCCTACTAAGGAAAAATTGTCTAATAGTCTTTTCAGAAACAAACCTCTAAAATAATTCCTTCTTCTAATTCACATTCTACCATGACTGAATTATCCCAAGATATTCCTATTAGGGAAAAATAGTAATTCAAGATCTTGATATAGGTGATAATAAATTTTTTTTAGTCATTGATGTTACAAAATGACATGTTACAAGTGCATTTTTATCGGAAGAAAATAATGAATCAAGTATTTATGGAAAAATTGAAAGTACAAGTCAATAGAGTATTAAAATAGTTAGAATCAAAACCATTTCTAATTATTTAACTATAGATTCACTATCTATATTATAGTGTATTTTAAATAGATAGTGTTTCCACAATCCATGAAGTAATATGAATATTTTTGAATAAACCATGTAGAAGCATTTCAAAATGAAATTTTTAGATCATGTTACATGAATCAACATTAGGATAATAGCAAATAATGACTTTATTTTTACATATAATTTTGGAAAATAGTTTTGAGTACCATTATCACATACATGATACTAACAAGCACAAATGAAATTATAAAAATAAAATTATAAATACATAAAATTTCCATATTTTTGTGATATTATATTAAAAATAATCAAATTATGAAACTTATAAATATGGAAATTAAATAGTATAACACACTCATTTAAAACAAGAGAAACACATGTGAAACTCTCTCTCTCTCTCTCTCTCTCACACACACACACACACACACACACACACACACACACACACACACACACACACACCCACACACATGTGTGTGATTATGTTTATATTACACATGCCAATCAATGATAGGGGCATCTTTGTCATCTAAAATATCACTAATAACTGGCCATATAGCCTGTGAAGTTGAGGTTCCATCTCACCTTGCTACTCCACATGAGTGTGAACATAATATATATCATTTAATATGGTTCTCAATAAATTTTATATAAAACATTACATGTGTGTGTGTGTTAGGACTACAAGGTACATGATCAATCAATAAAATATCTCAATAAATCACAATCATGATTTAGTGAAAATTATTTATTGATCTATTTTTGTAAGTCATCATGCTCATTTGAAACTAAAATATACACTATAATAATAATCACACAAGGATTAAAAACATGTGTATGATCACCTACAATTTGGTCAACTCACTCCACTAAGCCACTCCCCACCATGTTATAGGGCATATTCCACATCAAAGTATAAATGGTATCATCTACCATAGTCAAAAAATATGCATTACCTAAAATACCTTTGAATTATATGAATACCTTAGTAAATAATTTTAGATAAAATCAATAATTAACTAA
>JARHVA010006879.1:222500-262500 GCA_037957365.1 Torreya grandis
ATGGTGTGTAATAGAAGATGATGTTTTCATGGAATCTAATAGATGTCTTTGATGTAATGGTATCTCAAGTACTAACCACCTAGTAAAAAGTATTTCCTATTACTTATCCTTTCATAATCAATTAACCTTAGTAGGTTTGATAACTATATTATTAGGTATAAATTTTTCTTGTTTAAGAGGATGCTCATATGGAATTAAGCAAACTATAATTACTTAATTGACATGAATGCATTTAACACACCAATGCACTACAAAATGTGTTGATTAAAGTGTATGGATATAAGGTATTCCCAAAAACATATCAAGGATTCCCATATAAGGTATAACTAATTATTTAGTAACCACATGTGCAAGACTAATATATAAAGGTAGGTTAATCTCACCAAAAACCTTCTAGGAAGTCCCATCCAATGTTGTAATTGATCTAGTAGAAGGATGCAAATCATGATGAGTATAACCCATATACATAATAATTTCATAGTTCAAACATTTTATATTGAAAATTATCAATCATAACACTATGTATAATGAATTATTGAATGAAGATCAGATTCATCATGCTTAACCTCACTATCAATGAAAGTAATAGGTCTCTGAACCATAGGAGGTGTATTCTAACTATAGGTACCAATAATCCCATCCAATGGGTTTTCATAATGTGATGGAGGAAGATGTGCATTATATTCAATTTTCACTTCTAGTTCCTTATTATAATGTTGTAAAGGATTGTTAAGTATTTTATTTCTTTGGTGATTAATAGATTGTAAGCCTAATTTCTTCACAGGATCATCAAATTTAAAATTTTGATCAACAATGAGGTCTTGGATCTTATGATTAAAGGTAAAGCATTTGTTCATAGAATGCCTTGGTCCCTGATGATAATCATAATAATGATTCACATCAAAACCTTTGGGTATAGGTCAACTCATATAAACCTCAATAGGATGAGGGAGAGATATAAGATGGCACTCTAATAACCATGAGAGTAGTGAAAATAAAGACTTAGGTAAATGGGATAACTCTCTCCATGATGCAATCGATTAAAAAAAATTATTAGATTATTATGACATTAAATTAACCATAAACTCATTAAAAATAATGGACTCATGTAAAATATCAAGAAAAATTTGATTGAATATGTTTTCAAACTTTTTATCTACCATCAGATTAGTCATTTTATCCAAGATTGTCTTATACCTCAAGACATATTCATTGATAGGTTCATGTGATCCTTATTTGATTTTGGCAATTTGAGCTATTAGTCATTTTGACTAACATAGGCCATTGTATTTCAAAAAAAATCTTTTAAGCCTTCTTTAAATTTTTTGATATCCTTTTGAGTGGTTTTGTCTTAGCTTAGAGGTCATGCCTTGTGATAATAAGGTGTCATATTAAGTGACTTTGGTCATTTCAAGGTATCTTATAAGGCCTAACTAAGGAGAGTAAGTCAAAACACCTAGTATATCATCAATCCCATTCATTAGAGTCTTATTACATGTTTTTGGAGAGATTAAGGTAAATTTGGAAATGTTAAGGTCATGTTGAGATATTTAAGGATTCATTTGTTGTAATGTTTAAGTGACTTCATTAAGAACATCATGCATAAGAAGTTTCACCATGTAAAGGAAGTCCACTTGAGGCCATGTTGAACTCATGGAGGATGATGTCATACCTCATAAGATACATAATTTTTTTGAAATGTGTTAAAACATTAATCTATAATGTATATCAAGTTTTAACTCTCTTTTGTTCTTTGATTCAACTCCATTTATGGCTCAATGTGAAGTGTTGGAAAGAAAAGGTAGGTTGAAATATTTTTTTATTTTTTATTTTGTTTGTACATGAAAAATATAAATTATTGAATGTATCACATAGGGATCCAAAAATACACTCCTTTAAATGATCAAACTTGTTACATGAAGTAAGAATTTTGAGTTTATATAGTTTTATACACTAAAACATAGCTCCTCCATCTAGGTAGATTAGGGTTTAAGGTGGTTAAGCTTCTCCATAATCTCATATAGTCTCCCTAGATCCAAATAAATTATTAAGAGAGTTTTATAGGTCCAAACATGCATAAAACATTTTCAAAACCTCCATCGGGTTCTTGGTATCTTGAGGAAGTCTAACTAGTTTGAGGATGGTGCACAAAAGGGAGAGAGAGAATTAGAACCAAATAAATTAGGGGTTGATGTGGGACATTATTAACTTAAAAATTATGTCAATATTTTAGGTTTTATGGGGCTTATCTCTATAAACAACCATTAACAAAATAAGATGTCTTAAACCCTTATAAAACCCCATAAGATTGATTTTCTCACTTTTGAATTTAAGAGCTTATTATTGAAAAATATTGGTTGAATGAGTTATTTTAGGGTCTATAAAACAATACTATACCATTTTAAATCAAATTTTCCATGCATGTAAGAGGCAAATGTGAAGTTACATGTTTGTAGAGTATGAATGTATAGATTGTGAGTCAGTTTAGCATTGTTTGAAGGGTTCAGGTCTTGTGAAGGAAGTCAAAGCACCTGATACATGTTTTTTTAGTTCATATTATCTATTCCATGATTCTCTAGGTTCTCTTACATTCCCAAAGTGATTTTCTTATACCAACGCAAAAGGGCAATCCTTAAGAGAAAACTACGTGACTATGTCATGAAGAAAGGATGTTTTATATATACTTGTGAATGTATATCCTCCGGAGTGAACTTGAAATAATATCAAAGGATAATAAATATATTATCTATATATTTCTCTAATTTATCATCATGTATGAATTCTTAGGTAATGCTTTCAAAGCAACTCCAAAATAGGTAATGTTAAGCTACAAGTCTATAGACCTCAGGTCAACATTTGTACCTAAAAACTTGTAGTGAAGTGTATATGATATTTTTAATAAATTTTAATATGATCTAATAATTACTCCAAACCATCCATAAGCCTTGAGGTCAATTTATTCAAGTCATAGGTGAAGAGATAGAGCATTTTTGAACACCAAGTATGCAGTCAAGGTATAGTTTTTGTGTTTTTATAGGTGAAAAAATCATAGAAGGTTCATTGGTAAGATTCTAGACATATTCACATTCTCTTAATTATCTACAGGGTAATAAAGAGATATCCCTAATTCTCATAATGCCTCATGTTTTTATATGTATAGGTTTCCATAGGAATGCCTTAGGTTGCAATTTTAGAGGTAAAATTTCTCATTATCTTCATGAGCATAAGGTATTAAAGGATAAAACAAGGTGATTAAATATATTTAATAATATTATGCAAGTTTGAGGATGGTTTTAGGATTATACTCAAAAACATTAAAAACTCTTAAGACCCAAATAAGCATCTATAGGTCTTAAAAGGCCTCAAACCCTCCTTAAGCTTTTATAGGCTTAAAATAGACTTATAAAACCATAAGAAAACAAAATAGAATTATAGGACCTAAAAATACCTAAATTGATATGTTATAACATATTTTATAATTATATTACCATTGGATATGCTCAGGACAATCCCATAGAACTCAAGAAACACAAAACATAGTTAAGAAGGCTAAACCCTTCATAACCCCTATAAATGGGAAAGTTATCTTGGGGGAAAAATCATTAAAGAGAACTTAAATACCAATTATAAATTTTTATAAATAAAAATGAGACATGGAAGAATCATTCCTAGGTAATAATGAGTACAAAATGGATCATTCCAACCTAAAAACCTAAACTAGGTGTTCAAACATAGGTCTACCACCTAGGAAGCTACCTTATGATGCTTATATATTATATGAAAAACTACATGGGACCAAATAATACAATGGATAGTTTAATAACATTATTAACTCAAACTTTATGGCATTGGTTAGAGGTTTTAAGGCCTTTTCTTTATGAATGATCAGTAAGAAGATGGAGAGCTTACAAGATACTAAGAGTCCAAAAATGACTCGATGATTGTGCATGATGTATTGGTGACTCTAATGTGATATATTTACCTTTAAAATAACTTGATGACATATTAAATACTTAGTGTCATCTATTTGATAATTAATTTGTCATGTATGAAAGAGAAAGTCAGCATAAAAGGGCTTAAAATTTTAGTTTTTGACTAATTTACATGGTTTTGGATGCATTGGAGACTTTTGATTAGTTAGGATGGTATATTGAGATTAGATATAAGTCCCATGGCCTCTATTTTAGGACCTATCATGGTTATTGGATAATTTTTTTAAATAAGAACTATTCATAAGTGAGATTTTCACTTCACTTTCATGATGAAGATGAGATTACAAACATGTTTAAGGTCACCGAGAGAAGTTTCAAGAAGATAATGGTGAGTCATAGAAGGAAAGGATGTATCCCATGTTAACCTTAATTAAGATTCATATTTTTAGGTGTTGATTATAAGAATAAAATTAAAGACTATCTAGAAGTAATTTACAAAATACTATAGAGTCAAATTTGTAGACACACAAGCTTAAAGAGGTGGACCACAAAGATGCAATAGAGGAGGTGAGTGAAAAATAGCAAGGGATAATGAAACAAACCATGTGTCAAGTTTTAAATTATATATGCTATTCTATAATTTACTTATAACGCCATGAAGAGATAAGTTAATTTCAAGGTGTCAAGAGTGAATCATTGAAGATAATGAAGTTTCTCCTAGTTACCTCTCAAAAGATGACCATAATCATACCATGTCAATGCATTAAGGTGAGGAGTTATATGATTATTTTATTGCTCAATATATTGTATTGTAACTTTATAATTTTTAGATGACACTTTTCATGGATATTTTAAACATCCTTTCTCTTTCTTCTCTCTCATTTTTCCTATATTTATAGCCTTGTAAGGATTGTAATGGATCCTCCACTAGAGTATGGTGAATCTTTGATCCTTTATAAGCATATGAATAAATATAAGACTAATTTTTTCCTCCTCCTATGGTTGTGTTTAGTGTAAACTTGTGGGTTATTGATCTTGTTATGTGATAATTCATTTTTCCATAGCTTGTGTCTCATTCCTTTACCTCCATGCAACTCTATATTCCTCTTATAGGTTGTAGATAGTGTCATCAGGTGTTAAACATGGATTAGAAGTAGTAAAAATCTTCACTCCTAGTCTTCTAATGCCTTACCTATCTATAAAACATTAATATAATATAAATAGTTTAGGATTAGTGCATGATAGGTCAATATCATAGTTAATTATGCACCTATAAATGTGTGGTAGTGGTCATAAATTTGGTGCATAACCTCTTTTTTTGTTTACTTTCTTTCCTTTTCTTCTTTTCCCTTATAAGCAATAGGTTTACTAGTATTTTTAGGTGAAAACATAAAGGGATCTATCCATATCTAGAGATTCACCTCATTGTATACGCCACCCATAGCCTAGATGTGTCTCCATGCTATCACCTAAATGAGGAAAGCTTGAATAACCTCCTAAAGGGTGAAATTTAGAGCGATAACATGAGAATAGGAAACATTTTTATAAATATTTATCAAAAAGTGTTCTAAAAACTAATCTAAAATATGTTTGAAGTCTTTCACATATTGAAGAGGTAAATCATAGAACCACCTCAAAGCATAGTTATTGAGGCTTATTGGGAATAATTTTGTCAAAAGTTTATCATTGAAGGCATAGTCAAGGCATGCTACATAAAAAAATCAAAGATGTTGTTCATGATCACCCTTGCCATCATAAAATGTGAAATTAGGGCTACAAAGATATTTTGATTGAAACTAAATTATGTAACCCATCTTGTTAATCAATAGTATGATTAGAATTTATAACCTTTTATTTAATGTTTGTAACCTTGCTCTCCAATGTATTTATAAATTCAAGGAGATTTTGAACTGTAAACCCACTGAGAATTATATTAACAAGCTGAGTATTCACCAAAGGGGATGTAAACATGGTTTGAATAGGCATATAAATAGGTATTTGAGTTGAAATTTTTGTTATCCTCATGATAGATGTAGAAATAGTAGTTTCAGGAAACAAAGGTTGTAAGACATAATCTATGCCTCCACTAGATGTAGGTATATTGATCGGTATGGAATTGGTTATAGTACCTCCTAAAGACTCACCATAACTAGGTGAAGAATCCTTAGCTTTATCATGCTTACTTATTTCATCTCTTGTAGCATACAAAAATTCATCTGTTAATCTCTTATTATTATTGAGATGACTGATCAATGCTTATTTATATTCCATTTGAACTTATGTTTTTGGATTAACATTTTCCATTGATTTTACAAATGAAAATTTCAATATTTTCAAAAAAGTACAATAATAAGAAAAATAAGAAATATAAAACCCTAAACCAACTATGGTTTTAAGCTCAAATATTAGGTTCACCAAATGTTTAACCCTAATTTTGATGTGGATCCTACTTGGGTAGATAGGATTAAGAATATAAAAATGAAAATGCATAAGGGTTATAATCAGATCTACATTAATCCAATTAAATGTTAAACTTATATACAACATATGTTAAATTTTAAAACTAAGATAGGCTAAAAATAGAAAATAAAACTATGTTAGACATGAAAATGACAAAGAAATAATGTGATTAGATGGTTCTAATACTATCATGGTTATGGATATGGAACAAATAGGAAGGAGATTGGAAGTGGATTTTAGAACATTTGCCAAATTCTGGATTGAGTGCCTCTAGAGCCATGGGCACGAGCATCAACCTTGGACATTAGTGTTGATGATATTATCTAAATTAGATGTAAGTTTATTAAATGAAATTCTTACTAGAAAAAGGATGAAACCATTTGGATGCTATTAGGATATAATAAAATAATGTAGAAATATCCTCCTATGTTATAATGAGAGGAACTATGATAAGAAAAAAATACAACTTAAACAAATCAAAGAAAAATAATGCAAACCATAAGATAAGATGTACATAGTTCACCAACTTGGCTATGTCCATAGAGAAATGATCAACTATTAATTTTAGCAACACTTAGAAAATACACCTGTGACAAAACCTATCACTTACATTCCTCTCCAATCTCTCACACTCTCCTTGTCTTCCTTAAATGCATATAATTATTTCAAAGTTTACAAGATTTTACCCAAGCATCAACAAAATCATACAAATGCTTAAACAAGCTTAACCAAGATCAACCTATCTTACATGACCAAGTATTCACCTCATACTTATAGCCAAAATTAGAAATATAAAATAACAATGGAGAAAATATTGAGAGAGAATAAAATTGCACCACATTCTAAGTGGATGCATAAGTGGTCACTTAAAAATGTCTACCACTTTATGCACAGTCAAAAAAAAAGTGGAATTTTTTTATACAAAAGCATCACCACTTCCATGTGACAATCTATCTTTTCTCCTCCACTTTCACATACAAAAAACTTAGTGCTTCACTCACCGACTAAATACCAAAAGATGCTAACTCATCTCTTTTCCTTATCTAAGCACTAAGATAGTCGATCCTTCATAGAATTATGTTCCACTCATTCACTTACTCACTCCACTCAAAAGATACACCCCACATCTCCCCAAATAAAAAACACAAAAGGAAACACATGTGCCTAGTGGATAAATGCACCCCACATGTCTCTCATACCTTTCCAATAATGAAAGATACTATATGGCCCATGCCACATGACCTAAAATCCACCTCACCTTCCTAATCACCATTGCCACCTCATACATGAATAGTGACCCATTAATAGTGTCATTTGAATAGTGACTTCACACTTAAAAAATTTCCCACTTGAAGTTAGTACTCATAAATTCTTTCTATTACATCCACTGAACCGATTTCTCATTCCCAATATTCCTCATCCATGAAGACCAATTGAAGTTGAATATAATTTCAACCTCACTCTTATGACCATCTTGGTCATCATATTTATAGGTTTATCATTCATATTTATCTTATCCATCTTCAATTATTCCTCCTCCAATATTGATCAAATGAAGTGATACCTCAATTAATGTGCTTTGTCTTAGAGTTAAATGTTGAGTTCTTTGCTAAGTGAATGGAACTATGACTATCACTAAAAAGTATCCCTTTTCCTTGTTGGTGTCACAACTCCTCCATTAGCCTCTATAGCCATACCATATCTATGATTTCTTTTTTAGTAGTAACATACTCATCTTATATGGTATAAAGTGCCACCACTTTATATAGATTTGATATCCAACTCACCACTGTACCTCCCATAGTGAAAAATACCTAGTAGTGCTCCCCCTACCATCTAAATCACCTACCATGTTTGAATCAGTATATCCTTATAAAGTAACTTCTAATCCACCATAACATAACATTACATCTATGGTCCCTTTGAGGTAATGACTAATCCATTTCACTACTTTTTAGTGTTCCTTTCGTAGATCACTCATAAATCTACTCACCACTCCCACTATATGGGCAATGTCTATCCTTATACAGACCAATGCTTACATTAAGCTATTGATCAATGATGAATAAGGGATCTTAGACATGTGAATCCTCTATTATTCTATATTGGGACATTGATACTTTGTTAACATTAAGTGGCCTACCAAATATGTCCCAACTATTTTAGCATTATACATGCCAAACCTCTCTAATACCTTATTGATGTACTCTCCCTGTGATGGTGTCAAACTTTCATTTTTTATGTCTCTAGCTATGCTCATTGTAAGGATCTATTTCGTAGCACCTATATCCTTTGTAGTAAATGAACCTCCCAACTATCTCTTGAATACATTTATATCCTACATGTTAGAACCTACCACTAACATGTCCTCCACATACAAAAGTAAGATAATATAGATGCCATTTTCAAACTTCTTGAAATATACACAATGGTCAGAATGACACCTAGAATATCTTTTATCCAACATAAAACTATAAAACTTAATATACCATTACATTGGAGATTGCTTAAGTCCATACAAGTGCTTCATCAATTTGCACACAAACTTCTCCTTACCCTTGAATTCAAAACCTTGTGTCTATTCCATGTATATCTCCTCCCCCAAATCCCCTTTAAGGAAAGAAATCTTCACATCCAACTATTCTAGATGCAATTCCTCCACTGTAACTATACTCAAAATAGTTCTAATATAAGTCATTTTAACCATAAGATAAAATATTTCATCAAAATATATACCTTTATTTTATGCAAACCCTTTTACCACTAATCTAGCCTTGTATTTATTTTTACCTCCATCTTCCTCCTTCATCTTGTATACCCACTTGTTATTTAATGCCTTCTTGTCTTTTAGAATCTTCATAAAATTCCATGTCTAATTTTTCATGAGAGAGTCATACTCCTCATCCATAACCTACTTCCACTTATCCTTGGCATCAACCTACACTAATTATTCAAATCTCTCTTGCTCACCACCATTAGTAAGTAAAAAATAATTAAAAGGGGAAAACCTTTCAAGTGCTCTACTTATTCTAGTATATTTCCTCACAATAGGGGTTTGACATTCTTGTTGTTCCTACACAATTTGTACTACTCCCTTTGGGACACTTTCATTTTTTATGGCATCTAATACAATGTATTATTTATTAGCTTCCTCTTTCTTACTTTCCTAAAATTGATCCCTATACATGACTTTCTCATTGAAGATAACATCTCTACTCCTAATGATTTTATTATCTTCCTCATTCTAAAACTAGAATATAAAGTCATTATTACCATAGCCAATGAAATTACATTTTTGAGATTTATCCTCTAACTTAGACCTATTATTTTTGTTAATAAGAGAAAAATATTCACAACTAAAAAATTTGAAAAAAGAATAGTCAATCTTCTTATCACTCGATGCCTCCTCTAGTATACCACCATACAAGGAAGTTGAGGTTCCTTTGTTTATCAAGTACATAGATATATCAAACATATCCACCCAAAATTTTAATGTTGATCCTTCATGAAACCTCATGCTCTTATCACATTCCATGATGGTTTTGTTCATCCTCTCTTTGACACACCATTCTACTATGGTGTTCTTGGAACTATCTTCTACCTATGGATTCTATTAAGCAAACAATAATTAGCAAATTACTTATTTTAGTATTCCCCACCATTATCTAAACTGAGGCACTTGAGATTTAAACCTATTCCATTCTAAATTAAATCTCTCCACCTCTTAAATGTGTCAAATACATCAAGTTTCTATTTAATTTAATAAAACTAAACTTTTCTAGTTTCATCATCAATAAATGTGACATAATACCTTAAACCACCAAGTGAATATACCTGAATGGGTCCCCATACATTTGTATACACAATTTATAACTTCCTTATCTTCTTGGCTGGTCCAAATTTAAAAAATTACAACCATTTATATTTCTCATACACATAGTGCTCATAAAATTTAAAATCTATTTCCTTTAGACCTAGTAATTTTACCTTTGAGTGAAGGATCTTCATTCCTTTCTCACTCTTGTGGCTAAGTCTATAATGCCACATAGTTGTATCTCTATCTTAGGTATATAAATCACAAGATACATTAGTGATAATTTTGGATAAATATAAATTACCCACCTTCTTACCTCTTACAATAGCTAGATCACCCTTTGTAACCTTCCATGAGTCACCGATAAAAGTGACCACACAACTTTCACTTCCCAACTATCCTGTAGAAATCAAATTTCTCTTCAAACTTGAAATGTAACTAATATCCTTAAGAAACTAAGTGCTTCCATTCTAAAATTTAATAATCACACTACCTTTTCTAACAATACTGCAAAGTTCATCATCATCAACATACACATGCCCAAAATCACCTTCAACATAATCTCTAAAATAATGTTTGTTAGTAGTGGCATGAAATGAAGCTCCTAAATGTAAAACCCAAGATTCATTAATATTATCTAAAGAAATAATTAAGGCATCTTATATCACATCACTTACTACATTTTCCTCCTTGTTACCTTCATGTTGGTCCTTGCCCAATTTTATATGAAGATCCCAAATTTATTTCTTTGTGTTACCAAGCTTCCCACAATGCCAGCACTCTATCTTTCCTCTTGATTTTTATCTAGAATCTTTCCTTGATTTCCCATGATTTCTTCTTCCTCTATTCTTTGATCTCCCTCTAGTGTCCATGGTCAATGCATTTCCTAATGTAGATGTTTCACCATTTCCATAGAGGTCTTTTTGAAATAGGTAATCCTCCATTTACATCTTCAATAAATCCAAATTCTATCCATTGAATTTCTTCACCTTTGATTTTTCATCTACCATATCTCCCACTCAAGCTATAATCCTTAGCTTCCTACAACTTATCCTCAGTAATAACCAACCTTGATCTAATACCACTTATTAGGATATAATAAAATAATGCAAAAATATCCTCTTAAGTTGAAATGAGAGGAGCTATGATATTTACAAATACAATTTAAACAAATCAAAGAATAAAAACAAAAATGATAAGACAAGATGTATTTGTTCACCAACTTGGATACATCAATGTAAAAATGATCAACTATTAATTTCATCAGCTCCTAAAGAATACACCTATGACAAAAACTATCACTTACACACCTCTCTGATATATCACACTCTCCTTGTCTTCCTTCAATGCATATAAGGCTTACAAAGCTCACAAGCTTTCACCCAAGAATCAACCAAATCATAAAAATGATTAACCAAGCTTAACCAAGTTTAACCTCTCTTATATGACCAAGTATGCACCTCATAATAAGAGCCAAAATTACAAAGAGAAAATACTAATGGAGAAAACAATGAGAGAGAAGGAAATTGTGCCACATTCTAAGTGGATGCATAAGTGGTCACTAAACAATGTCTAACACTTTGTGTATAGTCCAAAATAAAGTGGAATTTTTTATACAAAAGCATCACCACCTCCATATGATAATATATATTTTGTCCTCCAATTTCACATGCACCAAACCTGGTACTCCACTCACCCAATAAAGACTAAAAGATGCTAAATCATCTCTTGTCCTTGGCCAATTACTAAGATAGTGTATCCTCCATAGAATTTTGCCCCACACATACACTTACTCAATCCACTCAAAAGATAGACCTCACATATTCCCCACATAAAAAAACAAAAAGAAAAACATGTTCCTAGTGGATAAATGCACCCAACATCTCTCTCATACCTTCCAATAATGAAAGACACCCTATGGGCCATGACACATCACCTAGAAACCACCTCACCTACCAAGTCACCATTACCACCTCATCTATGAATAGTGATTCATGAATAGTGTTATGTGAATATTTTTTTATGATTAGTGACTTCACACTTAATAGATTATTCTAGTTTTTTCTTTGAATTCACTTTGGTGCATTCAGATCTATGTCTTGGAATATCACTCCTCATGAAATGGGAAAACCCTAATTCTTCATCGTCATAATGACTTTTGGAAAAATGTGTTAGTGGGCTCATGATTTTGAGCTAACTCTAAGATGCATATATAAATGGGGGTTGATACATAGACACTACTCTAAAGAGGGCCTCATATTGATGTAGTTTACCCTTAATTTTTTGGCTTGTGTGTGTGTTTAAGGGTGTAATATGTGGAAAGTAAGTATGATAGTGACCTAGCTTGTAACTTGGAAAATCAAGATCTTGGGATACTCCTTTAGTAATACATACTTTTATATGAGCACTCCTTATGATTGATATGGAAATATGAATGAATAGGGGAGATTTGATCAATTAAATTCTCTTTGGTAGGAATTATAGGTGAGGAATGAATAAGGAGTGATTGTGAACATATACCACTCCTGTTAAGAAATATATAGCATTAAATCACTTAAGCCAATGACTAAAATATTATTCATTTTAAAATTAGATGAATTTAAGGCACTAAACACCTATGTTATGGTATGACACTAGTATTAATGCAAGGGTTTGGGACTGACAATTATGTCCAGATAGTTAGAAAATAGGTACATGATCATAACTTGTAGGGGCATAATATAGGAATTTTTTAAGAATTATTGGAAAGATAAAGGGTTTGGGTAATCAAAATTATACTATTTGGAATAATATGTAGGTAAATGGGCAAAATATAGAGTAGATGCAAGACTTGTAAAAGTAGGAAAGGTTTAAAATTGAGAGGAATAGCCAAGATATTATTTTGACAAGTGTATAAGACTAAGGTGCTATATAATTCATAAATATTATCAACAATAACATGATGAGTGAAAAATTTAATAAAATATATGGTTTAGTTGGTACTCCTAATCCATATCCACCACTTTTTCCATCTCCATACCCTCCATATTGTGTAAGGGGCACAATACTAAGATCACTTGACACAATTAGAAATAAGATAAACCATTGGGAATTAGTTTAATAATATGCGTATGTTAGTGCATATCTTACATCATCATCTACCGGAATGGCACTACAAGATTCCACTACTTCACTATTTAATAATCCAATTGAGAACATGTGCATCCCAACCTCTAACCTATTATAATAGTATCTCTATCACTTCATGTCCATAGATAAGTAATTAAAGGAACATATTGAATCAATCCAAACTAGTGTGTTACACACTCGTAATAAAATATCTCACATACACTAAGAAATTGATCCTATAGCCATACATTGATTTGTATATGACACATCTCTCTAACATACTCAAACCATCTCCCACATCCCACATAGGCCACTATTGAATCATCATTGGTGTTAATATATCAAAAAATCACTTTGTGTTCCATATTTCTCAACCCACTCTACCATGGTAATACCCACAAAGATGCAAAGACATAAATATGTGCCCAATATTTATGAGTAATTATAAATTGACAAAAAAAATTGATATGTTCATTTTTCCATACATGTAACAATGTAGATGCTCCAAAAGCACCAATGTGAATCTCCAATGTATATATGTAAAAGTCTAGATATAAGTGGGACACCATGATACACACCTAAGAATATATAATATCACTCTTCTCAATTGGATAAAATGTATCATACATGCAATATTATATCTCCACAACTCATCCATATACTATTAAAAATGATGAAATTATAAAATATATAATTTTTTTCCACCACATAACATCCAACCATACAATTTTCTCAAATAAGACCATGCCACCCTAATCAACACACTACCCTCTACCAGTCATATATGTATGGGTTTATTTCATGTATCATGATCCATCTACCTCCATCATAATGAATCTTTCTTAAAAATGGGTAATCATTAAATATTCCATAATTTTCTAATGTGAGGTTCATCTTGTCATTAGTAACCAAAAGGTACACATATTAGGGTTCCATCTCTCAACCAATTTATTCATAAACTAAATGTTATATGGAATTAGTCCCAATAAAATAATCTATGCTAAACCACCCTCCAAAATATGATAATATGTGTAATCCAACCCAAGATGTACCAATGTACTCATATGTTACCCATTTATAAATTCTCCTACATGTAGATTGTGATGCAAAAATAAAACATATAAATAAAATTATATTAGTTTCAAATTCAAATAAATGTAATACACATGTAAAAATATTCAAAAAAATTATAAAAAAGGATAACATCAACCAAAATGGTCAAAAATGTCAAATAAGAATGTTTTATTTAGAATAGTAACATCCCATGAAGAACATTAACATCATAAATGGGATTATTTTAACCCAAGAGGTAAAAATAATCAATTATACAATTTTTAATTACAAAAATTCTAAACAAAAAAAAATAATTCCAAGAAGAAAAATTTCATCAATAATAACTAAAAATCATAGTAACGACTGGAAAAATATAGTAACTTCTGAAATGTACTAAATAACATATAATATATGTTTATACATTAATTTGAGTTCTTAAATTACAATGATAATTCAACTTATTGACTCAGCATGATGGTAGTTCAGAGCTCATTTCACACAACGTAAAAAATAAAAAGAAATTATAAAAACCTATTTCATATTGATATTTATATGAGCTGAATTTTTACAATGATCATTGTTAATTAATTTAATGATCAAAATATTATGTGAGTGATATATTGAGAATCATTTATTGAAAACATGTTCTATCAATTACATTAGAATAAATATGAAAAATTAACCCATATCTTAACACTATTTAATCACCAACATAAATTTTTAAAAATGTTTAATTTTTAAATATCATGATACAAACAACATTACCTTTGGTAATCCTATTCTCAATCGAATGTAACTATTTCTCATTATATTATTTATACTATATTGCAACTAATATGATTTACATAATCATAACACTAAAAAAAATACCATTTTAACTGATCAAATTTATCTAACTCACCATATATTTTATTTTGATTGATTTTTTAATATTATCCCTCACCTCAAAATGGGATCAAACATGGGTTAAATTAAAAAAATTATATGAAACCAACATAATTCAAAAAAAATATTGTTCATTATGACACAATTCAACCTCAGGAGTTTTCAAAAATGAATCAAATTCATGACAATTGGGCATATATTATAGGGGCATATGATGTACATATATACACACCTTAGATATTACTATTTTTAAATGATACTTAAAAAAAATTCAAAAGTTTAGAATTATAAAAAAATAAATTATTGGTATAGATTATAGGGCCATATTCCATGGATATGCATCTCAAATTAAATTAAAATAATATATATTCATATAATTTTGGGTGCATGATACAAAATCATGTACAAAATTCAAGCATGACAAGTTACATAATTTCCATATACACAGTTATATATTTTACATTTAACACAATGGAGGTGTGATACAGATTCATGCATGCTGTGTAATTTTCCAAAATAGAGGGGACATGATATATATTAATTAAATATTTTAAATATTATCATTTTAATATCCATGGTCATGGTAGTGGCATGGATGTTATCCATTAAATTTTGATCATGCATACATTTTTATTTGATATGGTTAATAAATAGGTTTAAATGGATCATATAAAAATATCAAAACTAAAAGGCATACAATAAATAGAAAAAAAATAAACAAGATAGAAAAACCTTGAGGGATATATCTCAAACAAAGAAAATTTATGCTAAAAATTCACAAAACCTACATTAACAATCCACCAGACATTAGTAGAAAACCTAAAACCCAAAACACCACAAAAAAAGAATCCAAAAAACAAATAACAAAATGTTAGGGGTAAGACTCTTAAGAGTCTAAGTAGTCAACTAGGGAAACAAACCTAGTGTTATATTTCTTATTATTATTTTTTATTTTTTGAGGTAACCCATGTTTAATTTTCTTATACCTTTATTTGAATCTTCCACCTCACTCTTCATAGCATGAATGCCTTTAATTTTTGGCCAAGACTTCCACCACATTCTTCTTGGCTAGAATATTAAAATATTCTAAAATATTTTACTACTCCCTCTTTTAGACATGATTTTCCTTTTATTTATTCTCATTCAGGGTGGATTTAGATTTATTTTTGGCCCCCTTGTTTTTATTTTCCCCTATAAATAATGCTCATTCAACATCTTGAGATTTCCTCACCCCTCTACATCACATATTAGTTCCCTCAATTTGGATGAATGCCAATTGATTCCTCATTTAATCCTTGATCATTCATATATTAAATAAAGAACAAAGTGATAATTGAATCTATAAATTACGTATATAGTGGTTGATTCAGTTAAATTTAATAGTGCATAACTTGGAGGTTCATTGCCCTCTAACACTATAGCTTGAAAGTCCATTATGGATTCAAACCCATTTCTATATTAAGGTTGTAAATTTTAACAACTAACATTGAGATTTATTCATGCCTCAATTGGTTTTATTTTATATATATTTACAATTCAAATTAGGGCTTTATCTAATTTGAACAACAATTCAGGTGACGGGTTTACTCCAATTGATGATGGAACTTCCGAGAGCCATAACTCTTGCATCGTAGCTCCAATTGACTCACCATTTGAAACATTGGAAATATAAGAAAGAGGATAATTAGGTGAAATGGAATGGATCTATGCTCAATGAATTTTGACCCAAAAAAACCCAATGGAAGTGCCCCAAATTTCAATTTTAGTAGTGCAATTTAAAAATAGTAAGTTTCTAAAAATAGTAATTCCTCAAATTTTATATTTTTTTAAATCATGGAATTAAAACCAATTCATCTCCCTCAATATTGGTGACCTTAAACATCCTACCCCCACCTTAAAAACATGTATAAATGAAGATGTAACCTGAAATGGAAATTAGACATCTCTTCTCAGAGATAAGCATATGTTTGGGTCTGTAAATTTGATCAATAAAACATCTCTTCTCAGAGATAACATTATTTAAATTGTCTTGTCCTTGTTTGTTGAATTATATTTCAACCAGATATTTCAAGTTTTGGTTCATTATCACCCTCAATTCCCCAGTGTTTCAAACAAATTAATTTTTTTATCCAACAACATGGTTACTTGATTTAGTAAATTAAGGTTTCTTTGTCCCTAAATATGACATTAACCACTTGAAATATTATCTATTTCCCTCAAAAATAAATAAATATATGTTAAAATTTCCCTCTTTCTCTCCATAGTGAATAGGTTAATTTTTTACCCTCATCATCTTTATTTCTCTATGGCAAACAAATACTCCATGATTACTGTAATATGGCATGCATACAGGTGTAGTTATTCCTTGAAAAATATTTTCAATATTGCATATGATTATATCTTGTGTTTCACTTGGATTATATATATACATACATACATACATATATATATACATATATATATATATATACATACATATATATATATATATACATATATATATATATATATATATATATACATATACATATACATATATATACATATACATATACATATATATATATATATATACATATATATATATACATATACATATATATACATATATATATATATATATATATATATATATATATATATATACATACATATATATATACATACATACATACATACATATATATACATACATATATATATATATATATATATATATATATATATATATATATATATATATATATATATATATGAGCACTGGGGATCACCATGACAAAGAAAAAGTTTAAATTGCAAGCATTTACACAATTTTTCATTCTCTTTTTCCATTTTATCTAGTATTTTTAGTTCCAATAAAATTATATATTAAATGGGGTGGGGGGATGTATAAACCCACATTTATAAAAATCCTTGTTTTAGTATGTATTTTATCCACTTTTATTATATGAATATTAGCTAGGAATCAAGTATTTAGTGGTACATGTCTCTTAATTTTTCCCATTTTAATTTGTGATTTTATATGAATTTGTGTCCCATTTTTCCTATCATAATACTTGAGTCTCATTTAAAATTAAATATACCTAACCCCTTTTTGTCATTTTTAGGTTGTGCTTATCCTAAGATAGGATTGACCAACATAGTTAAGGTCAACTATTGATCTTGATCCTTTTGATAAATCCTAACCCTTAATATTTTTAATTCCCTTATAATATTTAAATTCTTAAACATTTATTTTTAACCCTTTGATGTTCTTTGGTTTTTTTTTTGTCTAATTTTTTAATTAAATTTATAAAAGGTTCCTATATATAAAGAGTTCCTAAGAGGCATTCACGACAAGAATTCTCATATTACTAGATGTATACAATGTTATATATTACTTATAGCGAATCATCAGAGCTACTTATGAAGTAATGTTACATTTTTCATGATTTTCCCAAGGGTGAAATAGGATAAAGATAATTTAGATTTTCATTCTTCATTTCACACACACACATTGGTGGGAGAACTATATTTGAGTTTGAGCCCTATTTGGAACATTAGGAGTGTAGTTGAGTACTTGGTATTTAACCAAATATTGTCTAAGGTTAGTCCAAATCACTCCCTTTCACATGATTACCCCTATTTGATAACTAAATTTCTTGTTTAAGAAACTATGGTTTGATATTTTAGGTAAATATACACACATTGAAAATGTTAAAAAGGTGAAAAAATACATTGTTAATATAAGAAAAACATCATATAAAGAATCAAAGTCTCACTAATACAAGGTCAAGTTCAACCCATAGTGATCACAATCATCAATTTATATTTTAAACTTGTAGTGGATTATGACTTAGACAAAAAATAATGATTAGTCTAAAATAACTTACACTTACAAGGTCAAGATTAAACCATAGAGGTCGAGATCAATAGTTGATATTGTCTTCTTCTAGTCAGTTTTGTCCTAGAGTAGAAACAACCATTAATGATATACATGAAAATAATATTGTCACCTTACACATCATCATACCTTAATAAAAACCTATATAGATCAAGGAAGTGTGACAAATAAGTTGAGTCACTCTCTATCCTCTTGTATTTGTTTATTATGACTTGTCTAACTTGCATGTTGAATCATTGATGTCGAACTATATTTTGTGTATATTATATCATTGTATATTTAGTTTTTATTCTACTATTTTATATCTAATTAAAGGGTTATTTTTGAAATAATATATTTTTAAATAAAACACTTATTTACTTTTATGTGCTTTAATTTCTTATCATATTTTTTACAAAAACCTTTTTATTTGGTCATTGCTTCTCTTGTAGTTATTTGATATATTTTTATAATCCTCCATTTTGGGTTTTTATTCAACCATTATTTCTCTTTTGGTTATTAATTATCTTTTACAATTCCCTCTTTTGGGTGTATTCCACTAGTGCCCGGTTAGATAACTTATAGGTTTGTATAGTTTCCCTAGTGAAATTAATACCATATTTAATAGGATTTAAATTTTAGGGTTTACATTTACCATCAATTCTATGTGATTTGACTTATATTATCATGTTATTCCATATCCATTTTAATCCAAGTTACTTTCACTTATAACTCTCCCATCTTATGGTCAACTACTAACATATCTTTGTTGTATCAATTTTTCCACATGGATAGATATTTCATGATCCAGATATTTTCATTCATTTCACTTGAGGCACACTTGGTTCAATTTAAAGATCATGTGATATTTGGATATGGATATAACCAACAAGAATCTAAAGGCCTAATAGAAGCACTCTCAAACAAAATATCAAAAGTGATAAGAATAAACTATATTCTTATTAAGGATGAAAAATATCATGTAAAATAACAATTGAGAATGATTGAGTTTGTCTCAAAATAAGCATACAAAGTGGTATTTATGGAAAATTCCACTCACAAAAAATTCATAAGATTTATACAAGTGTCATAATAGTATTAATCCAGATATAATTCAAAAACCCCAAGTAAAATTAACTGAAATGTGTGAAAGGGACCCAAGAGTGGAATCAATTGGGGAAATAACCTTGTTCACACTAGAAACCCAAGAGAAACTTAGAGTAAAATTAAATTAAAATATGAAAAATGGTTCCAAAAAATAAGGCTATATGAGGTACCCATGTATCCCATCAAAATAAAAGAGGATAAAACCTATAGGAAAAAAATACCCCTCATGAAAGGATGATAAGAAGAGGTTAGGTGACCCCCCTAGAAGTAGTTTCCCACAATCCAAAGAGAGTTTTCAAGTGATGTAATTAATCTCAGTGAAGGGTTTGGTAAATATATCTAAAACCTATTATTTTATAAGGTAATATCAAATATTAGTGACTTGATCCTAAATTAACTTCTTGATATAGTATATGTGGATCTCAACATGTTTGGTTTGCTAATGGTGAAATAGGTTATTCAATATCTAGATGGAAATCTGGTTATCATAAAATAATACACATGGTTAAGGAATGGTGATGCTAAAATTAGTCATAATATTATAAACCTAGATAGCCTTAGTAGCATATTTAATAACATCTTGATACTAAGCCTCAATTGAAGAAAGAGAAATAATATGCTTATTATTGATCAACCAGATAATGGGGCTTGAACAAATATGGAAGTTGTAACCTAATGTGGACTTATCCTTAGTATTGACATCCAAATAAAAATATATATATCCAATAAAGTCTAAACTAGTCCCTGATGCATAGTGAATACCATGTCAAGGAGTGTGTTGGGTGTAATGCAAAATGCATTTGGAAAATTTATAATGAAGCTCATGTGGTTCCTACATAAAGCCTGAGACAATGAAAAATAAAAATGAAATTTTATAAAGAGTGTACATAAAATAGATGATACTCTCAATAAGCTAATGATATAAGGTGACATCAACTAGTGGAGTGGAACACTTCACCTAAAGATTGAATGTTTACATAAACGGAGTAAGTGTAGGCTTATAATCAAACATGTGGAATTGAGATAGAAGATCAAGATCATACTTAGGATTAGAAAGAGTGATCCCAAAATAATACTGAGTGATCTCAATCCTGATAAACTAGTGTAAAATTCCCAAGTCAATCATAACAAATTGGTCATGTAAATCAGATTTAACCCTACCAATGATGGATGAGAAACTCCCAATAAGAATCAAGTAATCAATATAGAAGACCAAAAATAACTAAGATTCATCCTATAATATAAGTTATACATTTGGTTTTAGTGACATCTCAATAATTTGACTGAGAGAAGAAATGAATCCATCTTGGCATATTAAGCTTGAGGGACATATTTGAGGCCATTTATAGAATTCCTCAATTTTAAAACCAAAGAAACATCCTACATGATCCCCTATTACTACTCCATGTAAATATCTTCTTAAATATCTCCATGAATAAATGAACTATTCATATCCATCAAATGTACAACCCAACTATGAGATTTAACAATATTAAGAGTCAAGTGAATGGAATTCATCTTAGCCCTAGTGGAAAATGTCTCATGTAGTCAAAACTAGGAACCTTTGAGAGCCCTTTGGCTACAAGTCACTATTTGAATTTGTCAATAGTTAAATCTAGTGCATATTTGGTTTGGTAGATTCATTTTCATTGAACCATTTTATTCCTCTTAGGAAGGGGGATAATGTCCCAAGTGAGGTTCTTCATCAATGATATATACTCTTCATCCATTATCAAATCTAACTCAACAATAATTTATGCTTCCCAAAAATATTATGGATAAGAATCAGTGGAAATGTCTACATGTGGAAGATGTCTATATTGTGATAGAGTCATTTGAGTGTTTGAAAGATTCTTGATAAAGGTGCTTGCTAACTATAGAGTCTATAAAACTGCTTGAGGTGGTGAATAATATGGGGATTAAGGAGAAGAGTGTGAAACTAATAAATATGACCCCTATTAATCTAGAGTTTAAGAAGAGTCCACTAATTCACTAAAATTAGAGTCTAATATGGAGGGAGTAGGGGAAGTATGAGAGGCTAAGGGAGTAAATATTTCCTTTAACTAAACATTCCTCTCAATGAAAAGTTATTTTGTCTCTAGATCAAAGAGTTGATACCCCTTGACACCATTAGGATATCCAATAAAGAGGTAATGCTAACTTTGAGGTTATAAATCCTTGAATTTATCTAAGTGAATGGGTGATAAATTAGGAAATCCAAAAGATTGAAAATTCCACATAAGTGATTTCTTATTTCACTAAGATTCAAAATGAGTCATGCATTTCAAGGCTTTGTGGGGAACACAATTCTAAATGTGAGTAGCAAAGTTAATAGCTTCAACCCAAAATTATGGATCAAGAGAACATGAATGAATAATAAAAGTATCCATCTCCTTTAGGTTACTATTATTATATTAAAAAAAATCATTATATTTTGGTGTGTATACAATTGAATTCTGAATTTAAATCTATTCAAGAGTGTAGAATTACTCAAGGTGACAGTTCACATATTCCTAGCCATTGTTTATGCAAAGAGTTTTATAGGTTTCATAAATTAATTCTTAATGTGAGCCTTTATGTCTTAAAACCATTCAAATATGTAACTATTTTGATGAATGAATTATACCGAAGTATATCATGAACAATCATTAATGAAGTGAGGACATAATGGGTCTTGCTAAAAGATAAGGTAGGAAAGGGACCCATCAGATCACTAGGAACCAACTCAAGGACTTGTAAATCCATCCATGATGTCATTTTATATAATTTATCTTTTATATACTTTCTTATGGTTCAAACCAAACACACACCATCATAAAACTAGATAGGATGGAGTCTTGTGATAGTATCATGTAACTTGTATTACTGAAGATAATGGTAGTTGAGATGGCCAAACCACTCATGCCATAGTTTACTCATTGAATCTGAGTGGGTGAGTAAATAAATAGAATAAGGATGAGGCAGAAAGTGGGAGAATGAATATAGGTGAGAATCATGATTAGCTTTTCCCACTACAACTAAGGCATTTTCCTAAAGATCTTGAATCTCCACTGAATCAAATTAAAACTCAATTTTTTTACCATTCCCAAGATGAGTGATTTGGTAGATATAAATATGTTTGTAACATAATTTAGGAATATAAATAACATTATAAAATGAGGCATCATACATGTCAACCAAACCTTTACCAACAACATCTACCAGTGTATCATCACCTATGAGAATATGAGGCAATGAACAAGGTTATAAAGAAGAAAACTATTGATTTAGAATATAAGGACAAAAAAAATGTTCCTAATTAGAAACCATATGATGTGTATCCCTTGAGTCAAGTATCCATTGTTGTGAATATTTTTCTACTTCTACAAGTTATTTTAATTTCATTTTTTAATGTTGAAGAAGTGGAAGGAGATGATTCCACTATGTAGGATGATATAAAATTAATCTAATTATTCTTAAGAAGATGTGTCAACTCATAAATTTGATTAGCATGACAATGATGCTCATCATGATAAACTTTATTAAAATATGAATAATTAGGCATATCCTTAATCTATAAATCCATTTTATTGAAAGAGTATTTATAATCTATTAGTGTATGAAGAGATAATCATGCGTGATCTTTATATGGCTTGTGCACTAGTTTGCTTTTACTTATAATTAGACCGTGAACCACCACTAAGTATTGTGACTTATATGTATTGATAATGCCAATTATGACTAACTTTTATTTTTAAATAATTAACATATGTAAAATAAATCAAATGAAGGCATAGTATATACTTTTTACATAATCAACTGATGAGTCTGAAAGCTAGAAAAAAATGATACATATTCATAAGGAATCCTTCTTGACACATTGAAGACCAATTGTACATCCTTATTTTCAATACCAAATTATTTGATTTGTGATCTTAGTTCATTGACTTTAGTGACATAATATTGGATATTATCAAAACTAATTGGATCTAGATTAACAAAATCTTATCAATTTGATACCCCTAACCTCATCAATTTGATAGTAAATGTTTGTAAGCATATTTGAATCCTCCTTAGGTGATTTACATATATCAATACGGAAAATAAGCTAAATATCAACATATATGTGAAAATATCAAAGATTTTTAGTATTTTAATGAGCAACGCCATCTTTTACTTTGCATTTATGGGTTATTTGATTGTTTACTCTATGTAGTGAGTATATCCTTTACCCATTAAATCACCCCATACATGTGATTTACAAGTTGTATAGTTGTATGGAGTTAAGAGAGAAAATTTAGGACTACCCATGGATAAATTACAAGTACAAAAGAGAGAAATCAAAGAAAATAGGTATAATCACACACCAACACCCACCCAAAATTAATCAATGATAGAACCCCATGAAGAAAAAATGATTTGGCAATTCATATTTTATTGAAATTACAATTTAAATTTTTAAAAAAGAACAAAGTGGTTTAAATATTAATTATTTATAATTATAAAAATGAAGTGATGATGCAAAAAGTATTTTTTTATTACAATGATACAAACCAATATCACCATTATGAAGTACATGATAAATCATGCGCTTTTAAAAAATCACTTGAAAAGGATCCCAAATGAGCCCAAATGGAATATTATGTAGTATAAAATGGATAAAGTCACCATAATTCCTATGACAAATTTAACTCTATAGAGAATCCCTGCATCAAGATGATAAATTGTTTACACCACTACATAGAGTGTGGGAAAATAGCCAAAATAAAAAAAAATAACTTAGAAAATAGAGGTTGGGGGCCGAAGATATCATCCATTGAAGTTAAATTTCAAATTCATGGGTTGAATTAGAGAGGGGTTTTGGTTGGTTAAAGCAATGCCACCAAATTTCTCATAATTGATGCCAAGTTTGGAGGTCCATCAAATTTATCTTCTATCAAATGGTCTTACTGTTGATGCCAGGTTTGAAGGGCATCTTTGACCAAATTATATATATATATATATTTTGAGAAAATAAATATTAAAAAACTCAAAACATCTTTGATCAACACATAATTTTGGGAATATATAGTTTGCTTGTGTTATATTAATTTTTTTATTGAGTGGAATAGAGGCCAAACAACCTAGATGGAGCCCAAGCCTCCTACCACATGCCTCAACCATGGTGGGGGGTGGGGAAATGTGTGGGATCTTAATCAAGGCATCACCCTTAGATTGGAGGCCATGCCAAACTAATGGATCAACTCTTTGGCATAGGCTATGGCCTACAAAAAGGCCTCAAGATTTTAAGGGCTTTGCTTAGTAGGCCATAGGCTTATACAAAAAAATATGGTTTATTTTATAAATATTGCTTTTGATTTTTTGATTTGATATTTTTTTGTATATGATTTTTTTGAAAATATGTTTTTTATATACCTTTTTTTTCCCAAAAAATACAATTAAAATTAGATCTATTGGTCATATGGCCAAAATTACATCTTATTATTGAGCTTATATAAAACTTAGAGAGCTGTAAATTTATCTTATATAAAATTTTTATGAATGAAAAACTAAAATAAAAATTAGATATATTAGCTATAAATAAAATAATGATCTATTTTTTGAGAAAAAAATAATAGATCTATAGGTCAAATGGCCAAAAAAATGAATATAATTTTTTTAATACAAAATTACCAAAAAAAAAATTACAAAAAAATTAAAACTATAAAGTAAAATTTCATGGATCTTGATGTTGATGAGGTAATGTGAATCAAGTGGTACATATTAACCAAAGAACATCATCATGAAAGTAACATGAAGCTTCCAACAAAACCCTTAATTTTTATCCATTTTCCTAAGTATGGAAAAGAATTCCCAATACATAAAGCTTCCAAGTTATACTTAGGTCAACATGTTTTATTGGAGTTATTTTATTTATATTTTATCTTTATGCATTTCCCCAATAAGTTAATGTTATCAATTATCAAGGTAATTAAGCAATAAAAAAACTAACACTTCTAACTTCTTATAACCAAAAACACAACCAAAATTATATAAACATAGTCAGATGAGAAAATAAATCATCCTAACTTAATTTGAGTTTATATAATATAAGTATGATGTAACTAGTCCAAAAAAATGCATAATAAAAACCATCGAATCATGCACTTAAGATCATATTATATACAATGTAGTGAAAATATAACATTATAAAGGATTAGCATACTTATTCAAATCATGAATCAAAATGAAATCAAAGCAAAAATATTGAGAACAATCAATGAAAGTATCATCTATTTTATTACAAATAGTTAATTATGCTATGTTCATGGGTCATCAACGCTATCTCTCTCAATCCCCATTTCTGATATTTATGCCCCCTTCTTTGATGATACTCTCCCTCTAAACTACCTATGAGGGAAAAACAACCCTATATCCACCTCATCAAACAAATTGGTAATTATCTTTAATCATGATAATAATCAACATATAACCATAATTAACTATTTAATGCAAGTAATCTAAAGAAGTCATGATCATAAGCATAATGAAACATATGCAACTATCTATCTATCTACATACCAATTATGAAATAAGAGAGATATTTGTCAACCAAACAACATATACAAATTTAACTTATAAATAAACAACAAATTTAATTTATAAACTATTATGTAAGATAATATTACAAGTATAAATTAATATGATTAGTTATACTATGATTACCTCTAGATCCTAAATCTATAATGAATTCTAATCTAAAATATGTGTAGGATCAATAATATACTTTTTAATATATGAAACATGAAAAACATTATGCATTTATGTTAGATCCAATGGAAATGTAAGCCTATACACTAAAATATTAACCAATTATAGAACCTCTAAAGGTTAAACATATCTAGGTGATAGCTTTACTGATTTACCAAATATTATTTCACTATTTTAGGGTTTAACCTACATAAAAACTTTATCCCCAACTAAGAATTTCTTTAGTGTTATTTTTAGATCAGCATAACTTTTCTACCTATAGTGGGATTTAGCCATTCTCTACCTTATTAATTTCACTTACTCTTCTATTTTATCAAGCATATTAGGTCCAAAAAACACTCTATCTTCTAACTTTCCCCAATTGATTGGTGTTTACACCTCCTACCATATAATTAATCAAAAGGATCCATTTTAAAAGCTAATTAGAATGAGTTATTATAATCAAAATAAACCAATGGTATGTATTATTCCTATTTGTATTATTGATTTGTGAAATACATCCTCAAAATATCCTCTAAGATCTAATTTATTATCTCTATTTGCCTATCTATTTCTAGATGTTAAGCTATACTAATATTTAATTGAGTTCCCAAAGCTAAATTTGAAGTAATCCAAAATTGAGAAGTCATCTTAGGGTCCCTATCTAAAACAATACTTGTAGTAAACTCATACAACCTATATATTCCTTTGACAAAACTCTTGACAAGCATAGGTGCATCATCATTTACATTACCAAGAATAAAATGAGCTATCTTGGTTAGTTTATCCATAACTACTAATATCATGTCATGATGGTTCTTGTCCATAGGCAAATCTTTGAAAAAATCCATAATGATAACTTACTATTTCTATTTAGGTACAAAATGTGGGTACAAAAAAATAGCTCAATGCACATGTTCACCCTTGACTCATTGAAAATCCAAGCATTTAGACATGAAATCAGTTGCATCATTCTTAATTCATTTCCATAAATACAAAGGTTTTATCTCTACTACCAGCTTAGTATCTCCAATATTCCTTGAATATGGATCATTGTGAAATTACTTTAGCATATTATTCCTTAAATTCTCCTTATTAGGCACCTTAAAACCTCATCATTCTCAAATAAAAACCCTTGATACCTATGCTCTTGATAGTTTTTAGCCAAAGCTTTCTTAACTTTCTCATAGAAATTATCACCAGGTGAGAATTTTTCTACTTAATCTCAGAAGGTGCTCCTTATAGTAACTAATGTTGCAATGTATCTTTTAAGGCCAAGGGAATATAAAAATCTATTTTGTTTTCCCTTAGTGTAGTTGATGTCAAAATCATAATCTAATAGAGACTCTAACCACTACTTATGATGAGCCTTAAGGTTGGGTTGGGTGAAATATACATAATACCAAGTTATTAGTCTTAAGATCAAAAGGTTTACCTAATAATAATGCCTCCAAGCTTACAAGGCATGAACTATAACAATAGGTTTGCTGTCATGAAGATCATAATTTACCTCATAAGGATTAAGTTTCCTAGACTCATAGGCCATAACTAAACCATCTTACATGATAAATCCCCCTAAACCATCTCTTGAAGCATTTATTATAACTAAAATATGGCCATTTAGATCCAAAATTCATAACACTAGTGTTGAAGTAAGCATGCATTTTAGAACCTAAAAGGATTATTTACATTTATCTAACCATATAGAATGCTATTCCTTTTACTGAAGAGAAGTGATTGGGTTATCTATCTTGAATATATTTGGTACAAACTTCCTATATTACCCTACTAATCCCATTAACCTATGCACCTCATACAAATATTTTGGGTGCCATCTAATCCATGATGGCCCTAATATTAGATGGATCAATAGAAATTACTTCTTGGGATATGATGTCTCAAATAATGGACTCTTCTTCGAAATAAGGAACACTTGGATAACTTACCATAAAGTTCATGCTTCCACAACCATTTCAAAACTATCCAAAAGTGCTCAATATAATCTTCCTCACTTATGGAAAAGATGAGAATATCATCCAAAAAGACTAACATAGACTAACTAGGACAATATCTAAACATATTGTTCATAAGATTCATGAATGTTGTTAATGCATTTTTTAACCCAAAAGGAATTACTATGAACTCATAATGCCCATAATGAGTTATGAAAGATATTTTTATAATATCTTCCTCTTGAGTCCTTAACTAATGATATTCCACATAAATATCAATCTTAAAAAAGACTGTTGCATCATGTCTTTGATTAAAAATACCACCAATTCGAGACAATAGATACTTGTTCTTAATCATTACCTTTTTAAGAATGCAATATTTGATGCATAGGTGAAGGTTTCCATCCTTATTGTTGATAAATACTATAGGTACACCCCATGGCGGAACACTTGGTCTAATCAAACCTTTGGAAAACATATCCTATAGTTGTGCCTTTAACTCAATTATATCTATTGTTGTCATCCTATAGGGTTACTTAGACTGTGTTTTTTACCCTAGAATGATATCAATAGTGAAATAAAAATTCCCTTTTAGGAGGTAACTCTAACAATTCATATGGAAAAATACCTCAAAATTATTATAGAAAGGGATAGTCTTCCAAAATGGGTTCCTTAGATTTAGAAATTTCATCCATTTTGACTAGGAATGCTTGACATCCCTTATGTTGAGCCTTTTTAACTAGATGGCATAAATCTACTTGATCTTTAAATCCCTTTGATTTCCTTGTATTTGGGTTTATTTCCCAAATCATCTAGATATTCAACCTTTTTAAGGGAATAATCAACTTTGTATTTATGCCTAGAAAGCTAATTCACTCCTAGGATCACATCATATGAACCAAATGGTTCTACATAAATATTAAAAAATATGGTGAATTTTTTAAATTTTATCTTAGCCTCAATGATAAATATATCAACCTTGACCTTAGATTCATTCCCATACTATATTAACCATGCATTTTCCATAATACCATCTTTCCTATATAATTTACTCAACATTCTACAAGAAATAAAGCACTCAATAGCTCTAATACCAATCAAAAAAATAATTAAATGTATAAATAAAATACCTAATACTTATATGGGATAGGATTGGAATTCATCTTGTTGATTATCTACAACTGTGTGAATACTGTGAAGAAGAGGTTATGTTCTTGTATTTACCATCTATCTTCCACCATGGACAATCTTTAGCATAGTGATATCCTCCATAATTAAAACATCATCCAAGTGGTCCCTTACTCATCTTGATTCACACCCTTAAATATTTCCCTAAAATTTCCTCTTGGTTTATTTTTCCTATAATTAACCAAATCTTTTGTTTTTATTATTGAACTAGTTCTTAGAATTACTATTCCATTTCTAATTCTTATTCTTGAAGGGTGTCTTAAAACTATCAAAATTAGTATTATACTTCTCTCTAACTTATATCAATGACTTCAAAGTCTAATATTGTTTCAAAACCTTTTCAAAAATTTGATCCATGGTGGATGTTCAATGAACATCCACTTCATACCCAATTTGGGGTTTTAAGCCCATAATGATTTTTTTAATCCAGAAACACTCATCATTCTAATATTATAGAGTATACTTCAAGATATTTTTAAATTCATCCCAATACTTGTTCAATAACAAATCTCCTTACCTCAAGTTCTAAAAATACATCAAATTTTGGTCTAAATAAAGCTGATGTAACCACTGTTATCTAAAAAGTGTCACAAATTTCTCCCATGTGGTGGTAGTAGAATCCAGATTCATTTTGAGTTTCTTATTATCCACCAAGTTTTTGATTCAAAAACTATTTTGTAAGATCCCTACATAGACTTAGTTACCTTAGAATAGTTTTTATTCCTAAATTACTTTTTCATCTATGTGAGTCAATATTAAGCTTCATCACCCAAAATCATGACATCAAACTTGGCTGGATTTAATTTCTTCATGTCACAAGTAAGTTCAATAACTACCTAAGCTCTAAAAACTTGATACACTTTTTCATGCCCTTACTCCTAAGTAATTTATTACTCTTCAAATTATTCCTCTAGAACTTCTTGGTCCTCTTATTCTTTAGGTCTATTTACTTATTTCTCAAGAGCTACTCTTTTGTCTCTAGTCTCATTCAAAACAATGAGAATCTGATCAAGTTTCATAGCTTTTTGTATTGTTTGTTGATTAGGACTAGCTAAAGGGTTTAAATTAGAGGGTCCCTCTCCAAATGATTTACCTTGCACCATTATCCTTTATAAAAATTATGACAATAGAATTATGTTAGTGGATTTATTAGGTCTAAGAGATAAACCTTAAGCTTTGATACCACAATGTTAGACCCCACTTGGCTAACCAATGGCCACACTATTTTTTAAAAAGTAATCACCATTAATATTATTTACAACTATCTATTTAGTAATTGAAAACGAAATGAATCAAAATCCATAATTGATGAAATAACATTAACCCTCTAGCTAAATCACATCCATTTAGTGCTCAAGCAATAAAATATTCTATAATTTGAAAAACCATCAATCAATTATAATAAAATGAAACACATATCACAACTAATGATATAATCCATGAATCAATCATAAATGTTCTTACATCCACTATTGTTTATATTTTTCTAATAATATATAAAATACACAACCAATTCTAGGTTGAATATCCATCCATAAATAAGGTACAATATAATACAATGTCAAATCTACATAACAAGAAATAAATCAATAAAAATGAGCTACTAAACAAATCCATGATCCATAACATAGCCTGAATATAATCCCATCTAGTTAAATTATATGAAATATTGAGAACATCCTATGAGTGATTTAATTCTAACCATAAACCAATGATCTCCTGCATACCTCCCTAATGGGAGTGGTTCTATGCTTCATAGAGGGGAAGATAAGAATAATTAAAATATTGAGAAATAACCATAACCTATGTGTGTACTAACACTATTACATGCAGTAATTGAATAAAGCATGGAATCCATTCTTATATATAAATGATATAGGAAAATAAATGTAAACTATAAGTAAAGTGAAAAGAAAATGTCACAACTATAACATTAATTTTGCCAAATTTTTCATTATACAATTTAGATTTAAAAATACAAGTAATTTTCAATCACATAAAATTATTTACTATTGAATCATGACTTAACTTGAGATCATGGGGTAAATATATGAGTTACCCATTAGATATTGATGATATTTTGTGATTATGTAGCACATCAATCTTGTATACTTTTAAAACTTAGACCTTGGCTATTCTTCTTGGTTAAATACATGCCTTGCTTCTAAAAGACTTGTATTTGTTCTATCTTATGCCCTTTGGCCTATCTCTTAGTCCAAATAATCTTATATTGGTGACATATACATACCATGTTTCTTAGAATGATTACAATGTACTTATCTTACACATCTACAAGTTTTGAGGTTATGCTTGCTCTCCTTATCCATGGACACTAATGTCTAGGATAAATAATAGAATTGATATTAATATCCTACCCTAACAAAAGTGTTAAGTGACCTCAATTTATCCAATTTAAAAATTAAATGTATTATAATGGTTATCCTAAGTGATTTAATATGAGTTATCTCTCGATAGAATTGGTATAAATATAATATCAACCCTCATTCATTCCTCACATAGGGAACACCTAGTAATAAAACTAAAAGAGAATTCAATAGGCACTTGAGTTACCAAAATTTTTCTTATTATTTCCTATTATAATATCAATTAAAGTAACAACCTAGCTATAGGTCTAAATTACTAAAGGAGTATTCATAAGGTTTTATTTTCTAAGTTATAAGCTAGGTCACTGTTTTACTTGCTTTACACACATTGCTTGATTCACACATAAACCAAAATGTAGGAGATAACTACATGAGTCTAAGGCCTTCTTATATATTATTGTATATGTAGGTATCACCCTTTGATATTAGGGCCACTATGGATTGGCTCAACACTATATGCCCACTAATCCATTTTTACTCAAGGTCACATTAGAGATGAAAATATAGGGTCTTTCCATTTCACTAAGAGTGACAATCAATGGCTTAGATATTAATACACTAGAGTGAAGGTTAATATCAAAAAAAAATCATCCAAGTGGTCTCATAATATTTCATTTGATATTCCATACTAGACACTATCATCAAACCCAGATAATAGTGTCAACATAATCATCCCAGGCTAATGTAACCATCCAAAGAGTCGAAGGTACCAGATCCATAATTTAATGACCATTATAAAATATACTTCCTACCTACTTTCATCCTATACCAAATATATATCTACATTAGCATCAAAACAAAATAATTAAATCACTTTTGTATCATTTTCTATATCTATCATAGTTGTACTTTCCATTTATAGCTTATCTTTATTTAATAAATTTAGCATATGGTACATCTAAGTTTAGAATTTAATTAGCCTAATGTAAATATTATATTCACCCTTGTTCACTATCATTTACATATCATTAACCCTATCTACCCAAGTAATTATTCCATACGGCAAATTATGTTTAAACATTGGGTGAACCTGATATTTAAACATCAAACCCTAGTCCAACTAGGGTTTCCTAATTTATTTTCCTATTGATGATCCTTGATTGATAAATATTGTAATCATGTTTACCATAAACACATATATTAATTATTTCATGGTCTAATACCTTATATTTTTTATGGTTTGCTATGTTACTTGTCTTGTAACAACTGTTAATCAAATTTGTGTACATAATGGGAGAGTGCTAAAATAGAGATAACATTTTATATATCTTCAAAATTCCTCTTGAAATGTTATAGAATCAATATCTAGATGCCAAAATTCATGCTCTAAATAATATATTCTAACCAAGACTTATTTAAGTGATAGTTACCATCCCATACCTTTTATTCACCCATGTCTTATATTAGATTCTATAGTTCATTTTGTTATTACTCGAAGAGGTAAGGTTTCTCAACCTACACCACCAAATGTTAATTTACAACATTTGCCTCCTAAGCCTAAATTTATGATAAAATATAAAATATATGACCTTGTTGACAAATTGAGTGATACACATGCTAAAATTTCAATACTTGAGCTCCTAAAACAATCTAATATTTACAAGGACATTCTATATGAGACATTGTGTAAAATCAAGTTCTAAATGATATTGAGACTGCTTAATTTTTAGATATCATAAAAGATAAAAAGAACATAGAAAAAAATATTACCTTTGATATAAATTACTTACCATTCAAAGATACTATTGATCAAGAGTTAACTTTGTTCATACAAGTGACAATACAAAATAAGGGCATGAAAAAGGTTCTCATTGATAATGAATTAGGCCTAAACATTTTTAGTGTCAATATATTAACCATCATGGGAATTAACACCAATCTGATTCAAAAATGGAACATGCATATCTAAGGGTTTGATATTTCATATAGCCCTTTAGTTGGTTAAATTACATTAGATGTGACATTAGGACCAAAAACTATTTTAGATGCTTTTCAGGTAATGTCTCAATCATTGCATTATAATGTACTTTTAGGTAGAACTTAGATACATACAATGGAATTTGTCCCATCTACACTTCATAGATGTGTAAAATTCATATATGATAGAAATTTATTAATAATTCCCACCAATGATAAAATTTTCAAATTTTGTAAAATGATACAATCTAAAATCAAAGGCATTCCTACAATGGTACCACCCAAGTAATGTAGTCCTATTAAGCACATACACACCTATGAAATAGGTGAATGAATTACAATGTCTCCTCCATATCTAATCATAAATAAGTTACAACATATTGATGTGTACACATATGCACATCAAGAGAAAGAACCATTATTGAAGGAACCATTAAAATCATAAGAACCTCTTTCATTTGAGCTTCCTTGATTGGTTAATATTGAGAAAAATGATGGGCATGCTTTTTATTAATATGATAGTGATGATTGTACCTCTCATGATATGAAATATGAGAAAATGTGTGCATTAAAATTTTATCCACTTGATCACCTTTCCCATAACATTTTTGAATCCATAGGTCTTGGTAGATATATGATCAACCCACTCATACAATAAATAACACTAAATGTAGATAAGGGGAACAAAACCATAGTATATGAGCTTGCAAATTATTATTACTCAATTCACCCATCTTGGTTAAAAACATTGAGCCAACCTTATAAATTTTAAATACAAAAATACCATGTGAACAATGTGGAGTCTTCTCCAAAAGCTTCACAATCTACAAAAAGTAAAAATCCTTCCTATCTTTTGAATGAGAACTAACTTAAAAAATGACCAAAGCATGAAGAGTTGACTATTTTTTCTAATATTGAGGGGGCATATTGACACCATCTCTAGTTTGACATGAAAAACTAGGATACAACTTGTGAAAATACATTCCTCAAACAATTGGGACTTATTAGAATCCTGTAGATATATTTTGTTACATATTTCTCGTGGTACATGTGTGGTGACCACACCCATATGGATACTATACCATGAACCTAATTTGAAATTAAATATTCTAAAACATTGGCTAGTTGAATGGAAAGACATGTTGGATACTAAAAATATGTGTTACCTTATTTTATATGGACATAGATATTTGTATACGACATAATGGATACAATTATCTATAAACACCATTAGTTTTAGGGAAGCCACTAAAAAAGTATATTTAATAAGATGCAATCCATTATTATAAAAATAACTTGAAAAATTTGACCAATGGTACTAAACCTTTCGATGATCAGGACTTCCTTGTTTGGAACTCTTAAATCATCCAAAATTTCAAAAATACCAGAAAAATCAAAACATTCAAAAAAATCTAAAAACATTTTTCATTACCTACTTGTTCTATTGGCTCCTTGGAATCTATGTGTTAGTTATATGTTCAAGGATACATATAATTTACTCTTACATACACATATACATGCATACATGATACACTTATGGGAGTTTGGATTTCACTCTACTCACATCACCAAGATGTTGGGGCATCCATCTTCTATGATATTGATATATAGGTTATATGATTTGATGATCATTATATATTATCATGTTTTATATTAAATATGCATTTACACATGCCTATAATCCATGAATATATATTTCACATGGTTCTTTATAAACTATGTACTTGACATTTTTTCCTAACACATTTGATCAATGGGCACCTATGACATGTTTATGTTTGTTGCTTATGATTTTCCTTTATGCACTTCCTTAAGTGATTTTCCTTGCTATTATCTTGATTTTTCTAGCATTTTAATATTATCAATTGTATGTGGCCCATGTGCCTATTTTTTCATTCATAGACATTTGAATATTCCATTACCTTTTTGGGTTATAGGCATTTAAAGAGCTTATATGTAGTTTTAACTCATACAATCACTCAAAGAAAGATGAACACAGTACATAAATATTTTTAATCACACATGATAATATCATTATATTTCACTCAATTATATATTGACTGAATAATAAAATAAAAATATATATTATAACATCCTATAATTTAGGAGATTCAACTTACCTATAATATATCCCAATCTCTTATATTCATGACTTTTCTAAACAACTCCACTCATGAAAAACAATAATATAATAACTCATAATACCTTACCTATAATTACTTTAACATTAATTTTACTAATAATATTATTGTATTTACCCATATGGTAACTTATAAACCATAAGTATTATTTACTTGATGGTAAATAATCTAATAATGTAAATAATATTTTACCTAATGTAAATACTAAACTCTAACATTGGAAATTTTAATATGTCATTGATTGATGTATATACATTTGAATTTGTCATTCCTTGATTTGTGGATATTTTACTAAGTCACGTGCATTCAATTTTGTGTCATTTAAACACAACCCTGATTTGTAGTCTCTTTAGACCATTGCTTTTGAATTTCTTTTGTGTATGTGATTTTTTTCTTATTTAGATTGTAATATTACTATTTAGACATTGACATGAATTTTATCATGTAATTAGGTCTACATGTGATCAAATTGGTTTTATAAACTTCAATTATACATTTGCCTAGACATATTCATTATATATGTTACACGATTGCATTCATATATTTTATAATTGTTTAACCCTTTTGAGGTTAGGTAACTTATAGGTTTTATATTTCACAACCTCAAGGGGGGGAATATTAGTTGGGGCATTCTTGGGAAGAATTTTATCCACATTCATTTAGTATGGTACTTATATCAATTAAAAAATTTAGTGGGGGCATACTTTGGATTAATTTTATCCACACCTACTCAGTATTAATCTTATCTAGTTTATAGTGGGGGAATGTTTATGAAATATGTTCTACACATTGGTATTTATATAAATTTTAGAATTATCCTTATACATAGTGGAGGCATGATTTGGAAGCATGTCCTCCATACTTACATAATCATTAGAATTGACCAAAGCACATAGTCATATTATTTAGATTCACATTTGTGGTAGAATTCTAATGGTACCATTATTGTACATAGTTTTAGCATGATACATATTTAAGGTGCATATGATATGCAATAGGTGCCCAATATTAAAAAATCCAAATCAAACTTAGATTCTAAAATTATTATAGATATTGATACCCTATAGGATTTTATGGACTTTAGTGAGCCAATATACTATAGTATTTGGTTCACCTTTTGGTATGGTTGAGGTGATTAAATCACTCAATCTTACCAAGTCTTTGGTTTGGACTTAATCATCCAAACTCACCATGTTATAAGTATCATTGGGATACATGGTTTAGTTAATATCAACTTCTAGGTGGAAACTCACGTTTGCTCCAAAGTTGGGGGTATGTGCCTTCAAATATCTCTCTCTATCTCCTTGGATATATGCAATTTAAATATTTATCTATATTTATCTTAATCTTAGTTTTAGATCCTTACAATGATACATCTTTTTCAAAAATAATTTGTTAATAGAAAAGGTGGCTACATCAACACATAAGTGTACTCCTAAACCTTGCTATTTCAATTTCTTTCAAGTAATTTTGAGCCATATTATATGCACTAATTATACACTATAACATTCTCTTGTTTACAATTTAGTCACCATCAAAGCACTCAAATTTAACTCCAACAAAGAACTCAAAATCAACTCAAACAAAGACAAGGTGTGCATACACACCTAGGTACTTATTCTTTTCCTTCAAACTATAAATTTATTTATTATATTAAAGGGAAGGAAATGTAGATGATATTTTGTGATTATGTATCATCTTAGTCTTGTACACTTATCAAACTTAGACCTTGGTTGTTCCTCTTAGTTCTACACATGCCCTATTTTTGTAAGACTCATATATACTCTATCTTAAGCCCCTTGGCCTATCTCTTAGTTTGAATAAAATCATATTGATGATAAATACATTCCATCTTACCCAAAATTCTTAAAATTTACTTATCTTACACCTCTAAAATTGCTCTTTTTATCCATAAACACTAACATCTAGGACAAATAATAACATTGATGTTATTTTCCTACCCTGACTCAAGTGTATTGCTCCCTAAAGTCATATTTTTTTCAAATGAAACATATTACAATGGTCAGCCTAAGTGATTTAATTTGAGTTATCATCTGATAGGATTGGTATTAATATAATATCAACCATCATTCATTCTTCACCTATGGAACACCTAGAAATCAGACCAAAAGAGCATTCAAGAAGAACTCAAGTTACCAGAAGATTTCCTATTCTACCCTATTATGATATTAATAAAAGGAATAGCCCAAATAAATGTCTAAGGTACTAAAAGAGTAGGCATAAGGTATTATTTTCCATGTTACAAGCTAGGTCACTATTGTACTTACTTTACACACATTGCATGAGTCACACACAATCCAACACATAAGGGAGAAATACATGAGTATGAGACCATTTTATAGAGAATTAGATATATAAAAAGTTACATTTGATAGTAGGATAATTATCACAATTCATCTTGACATTGTATGACCACTAATCCAAATTTACCCAAGATCACATTAAAGATGAAAATCTAGGGTTTTGTCATTTCACCAAAAGTGACAGTTCATGACCCAAATCTAAATGTACTAGATCAAAGGTGAATACAAACTTAAAATCATATAGGTTATCATAACCTATTTTAATTGATATTATATATTGAACACTAACATCAAACCTAGACAAGAGCATTGACATAATCATCTGAGGTTGACATAACATCCAAAGAGCCAAAGGCACCAGATATAGAATCTAATGAGTTTTATAGAATATAATTTCTACTTAATTTTAGCCTATACTAGATCAAGATATTTATTAACATCAAAAATAGTTAAGTACATCAATTTTGTATCATTTTCTATATCTAGCATTGCTATACTTTCTATTTAGAACTTATCTATGTTTAATAAACTCAACATATGGTACATCTAAGTTTATTATTTAATTAACTTGTTGTAGATATGATATTAAAAATTTTCCCCTATCATTTCTATATCATTAACCCTATCTACCCAAGTAAGGATTCTATAATCCAAATTAGGGTTAAGCATTGACATACTCATATATGTATCTCCTATTATCCCAATACAATCTACATATAAATATTTAAAAGAAAAAAGAGTAATACTCTTGTAATAATAAATGATGAAAATAATCATTAATCAATAATCCAACTAATTCTAATCACTTACCATTAAGATGAAATTTTAAAAAAATTTAATGTAATTGATTTCATAATAGATATGTTTATTAGACTAGAACAAGAATCAAGTCATTCTATGTCTTTATTTCAAACATATCTTCCTAATATAATCTCATTTATGCAAGTATACACAACTAATACTAATCTATGTCTAATATTTTTTTTTAGATAAATATCAGGGTTTATGGGGCCCCTTCCCTTTAATAATAATATTTTAAAAACTAAAAAGACCTGGCTAGATTACAAAATCATCAAAGTATATGGCCAACTTACTCCAAATGAAACAAACTAACTTAAAGTATTTAAAAATACTTTAAATTTTCATTAAAAAAATATACATAATC
>JARHVA010006879.1:267500-442500 GCA_037957365.1 Torreya grandis
TAAATAGGACAAGGTCCATTTTGTTTTACCTTATAATCCTCCAAAGTTTGTTTCATCTACATGACATGAGTGAAATAAGAGGCATATGTTATATACTCAACTTATATAGTTGATATAGACATTGAGGCTTGCTTATTATTTAGCTAAGACACCAAGCATTATCTCATGAAGAAGACCCCACCATTGGTACTCCTCCTATCATCCACACATCCTACCCAATCAACATCAGTATATGATTTCAAAGAGAATTATTTACTCTTGAGATACCATAAACCATAGTCTAAGGTGCCTTTGAGATATCTCAAGATTCTTTTTATTGATTTAAAGTGAGATTCTCTAGGGTCAATTTGAAACCTTCCTACAAGACTAATGCTTGCATGATGTCAGGCGTAGAAGTAGTAAAGTAAAAAGGACTTCTAATCATGGATCTTTACAAAGTTTGATCAAATTTTGGTGAGTCTTCCAGTTTACTTAACTTGCATCCTATGATCATTAGAGTACCCATTGGCTTATAATCTATCACGTCAAACTTCCTTATCATATATTTGATGTATTTATCTTGTGAAATGAATATCCCTGCATCAAGTTGATTAATCTGTAATCCTAAGAAGAAAGATAGTTATCCCAACATTGACATTTCAAACTTAGTCTTCATAATATCTATAAATTCTCTACTCTTTTTCTCATTGTTAGATCTAAAAACTATGTCATCAACATATACAAAAATTATCATTTGATGATTACCTTCTATTTTAATGTACAAATTATTATCAACTAACCCTCTTTAAAACATTGAATTAAAAGATACTTATCTAGCCTATCATACCAAGCTCTAGAAGCTTGTTTAAGACCATATAGAGCCTTCTTCAATTTACACAGAAAAATCTTGATTACTTGACATGAAGTACCCTTAAAGTAACTAAATTTATACTTCTAAGTTTCCATTCAAAAATGCAAATTTCACATCCATTTGATATACCTTAAAACCTTTGAAACATGCATATTGCAAAGAAAGTATATTTGCTTCCATCCTTTCCACATGAGTAAAAGTGTCATCAAAATCTATTCCTTCAACCTGAGCATATCCTTTACACACTAATCTAGCCTTGTTGCTTGTGACTTCTCCTTTCTAATTCATATTATTTTTGAAAACCCATTTGGTATCTATCACATTTTTATCTTTTGGCCTAAGAACTAAGTCTCATGTCTTATTATTTTCTATTCGATAAATTTCTTCATCCATTGCATCATTCTAAATTTCATCTTTTTTAGCTTCCATAAATGTTTTGGGTTAAATCATGGATAACAAAGTTGAGTATTTTTTATTTTAATTGAACAACATTCTCCTTCTAGTCTACAACCTTGCATTAACATTTATAATAACTTGAGAGATTGGATGATCTTTTTTAATTCTTCTTGATGGATCTCTAGAGTCTTGTCTTTCTTCCTCTTCATATTCATCATCTACTTAAATAGATAGTTAATCATTGTTTGTAATAGAATTCTTAATTGAATCACTTACCTATAATTTTGGCTTCTTGACTCTAATTATCTCATCTATCCTTACATTTTAACTTTAAAAAATCTTGTGAAGTCTCTTGTTGAAGCACCTATAGGTAGTAATGATAGAATAATAACCTAAGAAGATGGACTCATTAGATCTTGAAACAAATTTTACAAGATTCTCTTCATCTCTTTTGATGAAGCATTTGTTCCCAAAAAATCTAAAATATTTGGCATTAGCCACTTTATTCTTCCATAACTCATAAGGAGTCCTATTATCATTTACTTTGATTTGACACCTATTTTAGATGGAAACTAATGTGTTGGATTCCTCTTCTCAATAGCCATCGAATAATTTTTCATCTTAAATCATGGTTTTACTCATCTCAAAAATAGTAATGTTCTTCCTTTCAACCACACCATTCTGGTGTGGTGTTATATCAACAAAATATTATCTTCTTATTCCATGTTCTTCATAAAAATCATCAAACATATGAGACCAAAACTCACCTCCTCTATTTGATATCACACACTTGATCTTTGAACCTTAATAATTTTCCACAAGACTTTGAATGCCACAAATTCTACAAAATTTCTAATTTTTCTTTAAGAAATAATATCCAAGTCATCCTAGTAAAATCATCAATGAGAAACATGAAGTAGTCATTACCTTGAATACTTTGAGTTGTCATAGATTCACATATATCAATGTGGATTAATTCTAATGTCTCTATAGTGTATAATTCATTGGTTTTGTATCTTCTCTTGATTTGAATCCCATGAAGACATGTCTTGCAAAGAGAATGAGGAATATTAGAAATTTTAGGCATATGCCTTATCAACCCCTTTAAACTAATTTTTACCATATTATCAAAAAAATTATGTCCAAGCCTTCTATGCCAAAGCTACATTTCTTCCAATTGACTTATGAATCACTCTTACTTCTTTGATTCATGGAATACATACATTTTGTTATCTATTTTATGAACATTTGAAATTAATCTACCTAATTTTGCCTTTCTTATTTCACATACATAATCATGAAAAGTTATAACATTTCCTTGCTTACACATTTGGCTCATACTTAAAATATTATGTTGTAAACCTTCTACATATAATAAATTCTTAGTGTTAATATGACCATTGTACAAATTCATTATACCTTTTCCAACTATGTTAGTAAATTTATTGTCACCAAATCTAACTATACCTGGGTTGGTCTTTTTGAAAGAGATAAACTTGCTCTTAACTCCTATCATATGATTTGTGAATCTATTATCTATGAACCATCTCTTGTTCTCATCTTCTTGAGTATACAAGGATTATTGAATAAATAATGACTCTTAATTTGGTGATCTACTTGGATTTAACTTAATTTATTCTTTAGACTTAGTCTTTTTGAACCATTTGTTAGTGTCAATTACTTGTATATCCTTTTTCCAAAATGCTCTTTCATAGTTTTTAGCTATATGATCTTGTTGGTTACAATTTTGGCATATGAGATCCTTTTTGATCTCTAGTGAGAGAGCAAAGTCTCTATATCTATGAAAAAAATTATTTTAGGATAAGAAATACCCATTAAATACATTGTTCATATTTGACTTCCTTTTTTCTTGATCATTACTAATCCATGAATTTTCATTCTTGACCATTTTGGTGGAGATGATTTCCATTTTTTCTTGGATAAGAGTACATCTTAGTAAGTCATGAAATTATTTTATAATTATTCCATTCTTTGATTGATATTTTTATTCATCATGACCTATATAATCTTGATTGTTGCCTCTAGATTTTTCACTTGTGTCTTCACACCATTTACTTCTAATAAAGCACAAACTAGATTGTCTTGAAGACAAGCCATAACCTCTTTGTCAACAATTATACCTTTGATAAACTTTAAGTGGTTAAAATTTAAATGAAAGATTAGATATGATACCAATCATAAGAGGTAAAATCACTGAGATGGGCATGGGGTGAATCAATGAGCCCAAATAATCTAACTATTAGTAATTTAACTTGTCAAGGTCAACTTACTACCCCTATCATTCAAAAATTTCCTAAACTTCACTAATATCCCTTTGCAATAGGTCAAACTAATCAATTTTGTTCTAAAACAGTTAATTTTGGTAAAAAAAGAAAAAAATGTATTGTAAATGGGTCATTTTAATTTCAAGAGAGCATTGTCAAGTTTAAATATGCAGACAATCCATGTACATAGGGTAAATTTTGAAGGAAATTGAGGATTTTAAGAGATTTAGGTGGTTTCAAGACCTTAAATTTTGTACACAGGGTTATCATCACTTGAGTAAAATTTTTAAAAAATTTCATATCCATTGAATGAGTTTATATACTCACTATTTTGTAATAATCCTCAGCATTGTCGTTGGAGATCACCATTAGAGCAGACATCATTTTGGAGTGCTATAAACTATTTTATAAGTATAGTTAAAAGTTTTATAATAATGGGATGATGTCTTTAAATCATAATAATACATTTAAAGAGTGTAAAAACTCCAAATTTTAAGCAAACCATGCTCATATAGGCTTTTACAAGAAAATAAATTTAATAAAGGCCAAAAAGGTTTTTTTTTTTTTTTAAATAATTTTCAAGCAAAATGTGCTTTCAGAGTGTTTTTATATAATGTTAAAAATACCATGATGATTTTTTCAATAATTTATAAGTAGGTGATTTTTTTTTTTTTTTTTGGTGAATGTTTCATTTTTTGTAGTTCTAGACACCCTTCCAAGCCTCTTATTCAGATGCTCATATCTTTCACCACATGTGGAGTTTGGATGAATGTTATTAGTATATTTTGAGGACCCATGTGTAATTATAATTAATAAAAAATTGAGATCATTTTATGGATTTTGATTTATGAACAATCGTATAGAGTGTAGGCAACTTATAATGCAATCAAAACCCCAGTTTCTCCACATGATAAATTTTCATATATTTTTTAAGGTAAAAAAATATTTTTAGGTATATTGGGGGGTGAGTGTGATATAAATAAATTAAAATATTTTTATACTTGGAGGTCTATAATTAATGAACCATTATTTTGAAGATTCAACTTCAAAGCCCTCCTAAACCCTTAAAAAACTAGTTTTAAAAAATGTTGATTTTATTTCTATAAAATCATCTTTGATAAAGTTTAAAACTTTTATAATGTAAATTAAAATTATATATTATTCCATAAATGTAAATTTTATGCATGGAGATGTATCGATGATGGTAAAAATCATGTTTTTTGTAGATAAAAGAATGTACAATGAAGTACAAGACACTTCAATGAGATATAATCAATGGAGATCAAATATTAAGACTTTTTATTCATCATAAAATTTTAATTTGTTCATAAATCATCCTATAAGTATCCCAAATATCTCAATCAAAATGGCTAGTCTATAGTAAAATGGAGCAAAATAGACCTAGTCAACCCTGTTGACTGAATGACAAGTATTTTCTCATAAAAATTGAATATCTTGCGATGAGAAAAGTTTTTAAAGTTTTATTTAATTATTTTTTTAGGTTTTTATTATTTTAGGTTTAATGGATTAAAAATTCAATAATATAGGCTATTAGGCCTAATTGGCTTAATAGGCTTAATTGGTCAATCAAGCACGTAAAGAATGGCATTGAAAATATATCAAATAAATTAATTTTGGAGTTAAAACATGCCCATTGTGTTTTTTAAGTGGATATATTATTATAAATTTAATACATAAGCTCCAATTCATGTAATTTGAGCTCAATTTGAGTTAACTAGTCCTTAAGGGTCAAATCTCTTCAGTTGACTAGTTTGACTAGTTTCATGCATCTCCCATGCTTTTCATGCAAGATAAGGAAATTAAAGAAATTAAACCCACTTTTAATATGTAATTATATTAAAATTTATGGTATTATTTTTATCCAAGGAATTTTCACAAGTCAACATGGGCCCACCACTTCTCAATATATGCAAAAAATGAAGAACATGTAATTTTTGAAGACTTAGAAGATTTTAAAGCCTTTATTTAATATTGTATAAGGATTTTAGTATTATTTTAACTAAAATAAGACTAATAATTCTATTTTAAATTCCACTTTGGTTTTATTTAAGGTTTTATACTTATATATTGGCTTTTTGAAGCCATTTTTCAAAAATTCTAAAGTAGAACAAAAATTTTAATTGGCATCATTTATCAATAAAGGAAATCTTTTGCATATGAGTTTTTTTAATAAAATAAAGTGTATTTTTTATTTTTTACCAGCATACAAGTGGAATATAATTTCCCATTTTTTATGTCCTTTCCACACCTACTATGAAAATATCATCCTCTACAAGTCATTTGAAGAGCTGGGAATAGAATTTGCTTTGCAAGCTTCTTTCAAACCTTATTTTGAAACACTTATGTTTAATATTTGCTAAATAATTTATTTTGATTCATATGTTTACCTTACTCAATTTCAAAAAATATTTCATAGAATACAAATCATTCAAGTTCATCACCTTGTTAGATAGGATTTTCCATTTCAGTTTCCTTCTCGCTTTTCATCCCCAAAAAATCAAAATAGTTTAGTTTTAATAGATAAATCTTAAGGGAACCAAACATCTCTAGAGGTTATTATAAATATAGAGTCACCCACACTCTAATAATATCTAATTTTTTATTCTATAGAGAGGGTGTGTTTTACACATCTTCAAGCAAGGTACACTCTAGACTAATAATAGTTTTTGACACAATCAGTGGGACATCATTATACACACTAGCCTTTGGAGGCATGCAAAATATTAGTGCAACTTTTAGGCACTAAAATCTGGTTTTGAATATCAGGTATCTTTTCAATATTGATTTATTTCAATATTTATCTTATTAATGGTCTAAAATGGCTTGTTTTAGTACAGATCCATATTATCTTCAATATGATCAGTATGACCAACCACACTATGATCCCCATTAGGAGTATGAGGATCTATATCAAGAATATATGTAGGGGTGATACCCTAATCCTCCCTATGAATAACCATTCCATTATAGTAATGTCCCTCAACATCCCTATCATGAGCCATCCTACCCATCTAACCAACCTAATCATGGCCATTTTATAGCTATCCAATCCATTCCAGTACTTAAATAGACATTGGTGAGCCTTGAAAATCATGCATTAGAGCTATATTCATAGTGATATTATGGCTAAGATACTCATAATCACTAGATTCATCATCTAAGAGAGTCATCACAATAAATAAAAGAGCAATGGGAACCTATTGAGAGAGAAAATTGGGTTAATTTCATTGGTGAGATGATGGATATCAGTGGCTACATTCAAAGTATTAAGGACAAAATAAAAGGCCTCAAAGAAAAATAGGGCCAACCTCACTCTCCTTTTATGCCATCTATTCCTCCTCAGGAGATCATTCCAAGAGCCCTTTTGAGTTTTCCAAATTCTTCATATGTTTCTTATACTTTCCATTCTTGGAGTTATATCCAAGAGAACTGTCAAAGAAAGAAAGAAATTGTTATAAGACAACCTGATGTTAAAATAATTGACCACTTTAAGGAGAAGATATTCTGAGAGAATATTGATAAGTAGATCATAGTGTTAGAGATAAATACAAGGAAAGAGGAGGAGAACTAGAATCAAAAGGTCAAAAAAGATCCTTTATCTTTCTCATCTTGGAACCAAATCATGGAGTCAAGCAAGAAAGAGGAATAATCAAACATAATTGAAAATGTTGAATTCAAGCAAGAGATAATTCAACCTCATGAGAAAAATCACAAAGCCAAAAAATATGACTTGTAGGAGGATTCTCAAGAGTTTGTAGTAACTGAGATAGATGAATTGCAAACAAATATTTCTTCAAAAGGTAGTCATGAAGACAACTCACATAGAGCCATTGCTGTGATGGAGAATATTCTTGGTAAAAATGAGACAAGTGCAGTAAATCAAGAAATTTCATTTGACTTCATCAAAAAGGTATAAATATGTGATAAACATGTTTCAAATGGTAAGAATACTGATGAATTTCATGTCCTTTTAAATAATCATGATGAAGAGGCCTTTTGGGATGATTTGGAGAATTTTTGTGTAAAGTTTGATAGTCCATATCCACCCTAAGTAGAGATTGATGAATGTCTTATAAAGAGTACTATTATAGTTTTTCATCAAGAAGAAATTAATGAAATATTTCAACCATGTTTAAATCCATACCAAGAGGTTGAAGATCTTATTTAGCCACTAATTCAAATGGATGATAATGAAGATACCAATTCAAGCATAACAATTGATTTACTAATACAAGCATTAAATGAAAATGAGACAAATCATTACTAGCCTATGAATGAGGCAAAGATAGCATTATTTATGCAAAAAATAAGAATATGGGTGGAGGATGATTGGATCTTAGATCCATATCTTCAATCCATACACATAAGAATAGAAGTTGGAGGCCTAGATACATCATCCAAAACATATGAACATATAAGTGATCCCATTTGTAAAAGAGAGCTATCAAAAGGAATAAAATACATTTCAAAGTTCCATAGAGCATCAAATATCTTTCCATTTGATCCAAGAGGGCCAACAAGGTGGAGGTTGGTTTTTACATAATAGACTCCTTGTGTTTCATTCTTCTAAGTGCATATCTACACATGCTTTTAGTAGTTATTTTTTCCTTTTCATGTTTTTGTTGTTCTTTCATCTAAGTTCACATGTGCACATGTTTTTTTTCTTATTTTTGTATTTTCCCACAAAATATCTTCTAATATGTAGTGTATATCCAATTTTTTCATAGCCAAAATTTCTGAGTTCTTTGACTAGTAGGCTAGTCAACACCTGAAAGTCACCAAAATTGTTAGTAATTTTACCTATCAAGGTTAAATTACTACCTTTATCATTCAAAACTTTCCTAAATCTCACCAATATCCCTTTGTAACAAGTCAAACTAATCAAATATGGCCTAAAATCATTAATTTTGGTAAAAAATGTCAAAAATGGATTGTAAATAGGTCATTGTCATTTCAAGAGAGCATTGTCAAGTTCAAATATGTAGACAATCCATGCACAAGGGGTCAATTTTGAAGGAAATTGAGGATTTTGAGAGCTCAAAGGAAGCACTAACTCCTTAACTAAGTACCAACTCAACTTATTTGATGGTACCTAGCAATCAAATCTATATTATGGAGCTACAACTCTAAATTACAAATTTGATTCATAAATGAATCTAATTCCTATATTCTACTACAAGTATATTCTATAATTTTTCATGCTCTGCACATCTCTCTCTTCTATTCTATTCTCTTCTCTCCTCTTCTCTTCTCCTCTATCTCTATGTCTATATATTTCTCTATTCGACACAATTCAATAACACTAATAGAATTTGCTTATATCCTATATGACATATATAAGCATTTAATCTAGGTTTCAATTCTTCTTTGTGTTCAAACTTGGTCTGTAACACATCATGCTACATTCTATTAGACTTTAGTTCTTGAATTTAAAAATTTTCTCATATCTTAAACTCATGATCCACTACCATGATTATTGGTCTCATTATTATTTTTAGCATATATCAGGCTCTAGTTTTGATGCACATGCCATATTACACAAATTTGATTGATCACCATAATCAAATTCATTGTCTTTATTATAATTTACAACTTACCTACATGTTTTTCCACTTGACCATAGATATTAAGTTTCACACCATGATCTGATGGTCCTCATTCAAATTACTCATCTTTAAAATGTGTCCATTATATCAAGTTCTGAAAGGCTCACACTCTCCATTATATCCTTATATTCTTCCAAGATTTAATGTTCTAAATTTAAAATGTATCCATTATATATTTTTATCTGAGCTCCTGTGTACTATTAAATCTTCAAATTTACATGAACGTTACCTTTGTCTATTGTTAAACTTTGAAAACTTGGTCTAGTCTTGTTGCTTTCTAAGTCTTTGGAATAAATATGCTCTATCAATATCATCAAAATAACTCAATCTTTAATTTACCTTTGTGTCATTAAACATCGAGCACTTGATCCTATTGAGTTTACTCCCTCTATTATATCTTCATTACATAATCACACACTCACTAATTGATCTTGTGACAAGATCAAACTTTTTGTCTAAAAATATATTTGAATGTGACACTTGGAATCCTCACATGCCTTATGTACATTATTTTTAGTTCCCACACTTGTGACACTTATCATCCTCACATTGATCCTTGACCATTTGAATTTAAACCACTCCTTAGATTTATTGTACAAGCTCCATGATTATGATACTTGCCACTTGCATGTTTACTTGGAGGTGCCTTTGATAAATTAGCTTTGATTCAATTCATTAGATCTTTAATGTACAATTAAGTTTTGACTATTTATTAAGCTGGGACAAATATTAAGTTGAGGACTTAGGAAATATAAAGTCTTAGAACATTTACTAGAGCTAATAATTTCTAGGTTGAAGGTGCTAGTTGCACAACAATGAGGAAGACTTATGTTATGACTTAAGTAACTAGTTCTCATTTATAGCAAGTCAACATAAAAATAAAATATGTATATCAATGCCATGACTTAAACCCTTTGGGTTTAGCTAAGAAACTATGATATGGATGAAAGCTAAAATAAATCATTATTGAGCTCATTTCTCTTCATCTGAACTTGCAAACCATATATCTAGAATGCACTCAAAGAACCAATAATAGATCTTCAATAAATTTCTCTTCAATCCTATAAAAATGGTCTCTATAAAAGCAAATTTGCACTATACAATTATAAAACATGCTCTTCTCTCCATCAATCATGCCTGATCGTATGACATCAATGACATCCATAATGTTCCTTTTGACATCAATGATAATCATATGGCCAATAATTAGAAACATGACCCATGGGTCATACCCATATTCCTCAAACTCCTCTTCTTCTCAACTCATCTACTGGGCACTTTACCTCTCCTTTACTCCACAACTCTCATACATAAGTCTCCTTAAATATTACACAAGTCTAGAAACTATTATATTTAGTTTCACTATATTTAGAGAATTCATGATATAAAAAGTTAAAAAACTTTCCTTATCATCCAAAATACATGCCTTCAACCTTAAGGCATCTTACATGGGTCACACTTAAGCAAAACTCTCTTTTCAATAAGCGTAAGTCACTTTTAGGTCTTATAGAGACCCATTTATCTCTTTGATACTTCTTCAATAAAACCAAGAACAAAGGACCAGTCTCAAATGCATGGACCCATTCCTTATGTCCCATTAGACATCCTCAAATGATCATAGTTAAATTTTATTACTTTTATGTATGCTCAAACAACTCAAACACTGACCTAGTGCATAGGAACATCATGAATGAGCACATAGTCAAATTATTAAGTATTGTTCATACTCAAGATAGATCAATCACACCTCTAAAATCCACACAAAATAACCTTATGGAGTTTACTACACTCTCCAATAGCTAAGACAACATGATATAATGAAAAAACATCAACATAGTCTCAAACATCTCCCTCGGGTCACATATAGTCCATGCAAAAACACATAGTCAAATTTGGAGCACAAAATATTTGTTTTTACATGCTTTCAAACCTTCAAATTTATATTTCTAGATGTGCCTTAGAGTCCTCTGAAAAATCTATTTTTACACCATGGAAAAATTCATCCTGGATCAAAAGTTATAGCCAAAATATAGAGCACCTTTTTTTCCTTTGTTAAATTTAAAAATTTGAAGTCAAATGGTCATACTTAATCTTGAGAAAATATGCTCATATCTTGTGTCCTCACATCCTTATATTGATCATGCACCATCGATCTTCTTTTAGGTTTAACGCATACTGTACCAATGACCAAATTTTTAACCTCTAACAGTTGACCTCATCTCATTTAGTTTGGAAACTTTTACCTCATACACTCTATCAATCTCTTTAAGACTATCCTTGCTTTAGTAATGCTAGACAATTGTTAGTTTGACCTCTTGAATTTAATGTGCACCATTGATCTCTATCTGTATGATCACCTACTCATTATTGATCCTTGGAAGAAGCTTAATATTTATCTTTGCTTAGCATTAAACATTAAACACTTGGAGCCATCTCACTTATTCCTGACATCTTGGAGCAATGTGCTCCAATGATGGTTCTCAAAATTTAACTTATGAAAAATTGACTATGGAAACCATTTCAATCTTCGGCCAACTTTTCATAGTCATATCTTTTACCTCACTCACTTGCATGTTATCAAATTTGGATCTTATGATCTCCTCACATATGAGAATCCAATCATGTGTCAAACTAATATTAAAACCTTAATAGGTGAAAGATATAATGATTTTAATTTTCTAACTTATATTTTTCTACCACAGAGCCAACAACATCAAGAATTTCTTAGAAGGCTAACTTTTCACATGCATATATTTTGATGCACTTTAACACATGGTCTAAAATTTAGAAAAAAATAAATAGGAACAAAACTAAACAAACCCATATGATCAAATTATCCTAAAACATCCACACATGTGAGATATTCCATCACCAAACTTCTTACTCAGCTCTTTTTTGCCTCATGAAAATTTGGCTAAGTATGGGAAAACACTGTCAAACTATTTGAGAGCCCAAATTTGCCCTTGCATATCTTTTAACGTACTTTAGTGCATGATCTAAAACTTTATAGATAGAAACTATGGAGTAATTTTATCATAATCATATGACCAACTCTCCCTTACTCATCCACATGTGGTAATGGTGACATCAATAAATTGCCTACTCTATTTTCTTGCCATTGGACCCAAAATATCTAGATAAAAACTATGGACTACCAGATGAATTCCACTCATGCACACAAGAATTAAAAACTTATAAAACATGTTAGATACCTATTACATATCCCTAAATCACCATACTTATCCCTGAACAAATCTAACCATGCCAAAATAGAAGATCAACTAATCCTACTTCAAGTATACTAGGATAAGAAAATTACACACTTTGTCATTGTCAATCATACTATCAATGAAATTCATCCAATCACTTGGAAACATTCATGACATCATTGATAACTCTCCAATACCTTCTAACATAGTCTAAAAATAATTTGAGAGCCACTAGTGTAGAACAAGAAGGGAATGCCAAAATCTATTGAAATGACACAATAAACCCATTTTTGTATACCAATCCTTGCTTTAAAGCACCTCCTTAAGAGCATCCTATTCAAAATGAACAACGATAAATTCCATAGGATATCTCAAAACCCTAGACTAATTAATTTTATGAATTAATAGGCCAAAGGAGGCATTATATACTCATTTATCCCTCATTATAAGGGTGGTAAGCTACCCTAAACTCTTTTCAACCCATACACTCTCTTTCCCCTCTCCTATGCTTGCTACCAATCTAGTTTGATAAAAACTAATCCACTTATCCCTACCTTCTACATGATAAGGTGGTACCCTACTTATTCCATACTCCACCACACTCTCCTACCTCAATGACTAGCTTGTAGGTAAAGAAATTCCATCAACTCTATTTGATGCAGTCAATTCTTTGCTTGTTATATCATTGTTAACTATAATCATGGAAGGATGTAATTTATTCATCATTAAAACTTAATCTTAACGTACATCCAATATTAAAACCCATGTATCCATTCAATTCATAATAGATATGTGCATTAAACTTAAAACAAGAATAATATCTCTTTTGAACACCATTTTTACAAATAAATATATAATCAAAGTCAATACATAGTTAACAAAGTATTATAGGAATCTCAAGTACCCTTCATTAGGGAATGAAACAATAACTACCCTTTTACCATTTTACATTTTTTTATATCATCATTCTCCAAAATAGAAGAAAACTATAACAAATCTAGGTGTTATTTAGGTCACATTTTGTATACAAGGTCTACCCTATTTACATATTAAAATAACCATCACTCCATTATATAAGTCTAAAAAATGAACATATCTTTTATATTTATATCCTATATTTACATTACCAATCAACAAATTAATATTTTAATTTTTTCTCTATTGATAAATGATATTCATATATTTACATATAAACTCTCCACTAAGTAAATTATAACTTATATACATGAAATGGAATCTTTATTTCAAAACTATAGCTACTAGTCCTTTTAATTTTTAAGGTTCTTATTATACTAACAAAATTCATGTATATTTAACCCAAAAATAAATAAAAAACAACTCAATACTTACTTATATACTTAAGCTTATGAAATTTAACATTGTTTTTTCCAAGATAAGTATACATGTATATGCATTATTTAGCACCCTCTTGGATTGACACACCCAGGTCTCTAGATATAGCGATTTACTTTGAAAACCTTACTACCGAATTATAATCCTTTATATTTATACCACTTTTCCATTTATACCTACAACTAATATATTAAATAACTATTGGTTTTGACAAGGAATATTTAAATATTCATGCACATGCCTTAATTTCAAAAAGGAATCATATTCATATCTATTAACTTTCCTTATTAAAACACATATCTATAAACCTATATATTTACATAAATAAATTCATATTATAATTATATTCAAATATATTTATATTCTTTATCTTAATCTCTTCCCAATTGACCATCTCACCTAAGATAATGACTAAGGACATCCTACAATATGCTTATAAAATTTTAAGTTATTCAATTCACCTATAGTCATATTATTATTCAAATCTATACATGACTTATACATATGAGTATAGGAATTGATATTGTTCCATGTTATGTGATTCTCCATAGGTAAGCAAATATTTTCATAAACAATAAAACCATTGATCCTTACCATCTACAACTTATACATTATTTTAATCCTAGTTACAACATGGGCCAAATCAAGTGTACATATTGGGGGAAGAGATTTAAATATGGGCACCAGTACCTAAAATGTAATTTAAAAAAAAAAAGAATTACTTTAGTATATTTTTATAGAACACTTTATATTAGATAAGTATTTAATATAGTAAATATTCATATCAAAAACCCAAATCTAGAAATGGCACTTTTCAAGCACTAACAATATTCTAGTCAATACCAAAGTGGATAAATATGAAATATTATAAAAAATAACACAGAGCATGTTTTTTAAAAAAATTAAGCTTGACCCTTAGCTTTATAGGGATAAGGATGGGATTTGAATCCCATCCTCAAGTATGTAAACTTAACAGCCTAGGGTTTTTAATAAGATCTCTACCAATATGTTATTATTAAAATTAAATATAACACATATAAAAAACCCCATAATATCTTTTCTATCAAGACTAAGAAAAAAATTCACCTGGAACTTAAGTAAAGCCTAAAGTAATCTCCTCTTTTCCAATAGCTGAGCTTCTTCATTTATTTATTCTTTTTGTTGTGTGATGATTATGATGATGAAGACACATTTTTATTCTCCTCATCTTTTTACTTATTCTTTTTCCACCATTTGTGCATGATTCTGCATGACCTACCAACTCTCCTCCTTCTCCACTTATTACCCATCATGTTGCTCTCCTCATTAAAACACCAATTCCTATCTTTTTATTAAACTTGTCATTAATAGCTTCAAATCTAGGCATGGAAATTTCCAATAGCCTCATCTCCTCCTTAGTCTAATCAACCCTTTGTGATCATGGAAATAATAAAATGTAATAACACTAATTCATTCCCTTTTATCAATTGATCAAATAACATCATCATGAAAGTATCACAAAGTTTACATAAAAACCCTTAATTTCTATCCACTTTCCTAAGTATGAAAAATAATTCATAATGCACAAAGCTTCCAAGTTATACTTAGGTTAATGTGTTTTATGGGGTTTATTTTTATTATATTTGATATTTATGAATTTTCACTAATAATTTAATGTTATCAAAAATCAAGGTAATTAGGCAATAAAACAATTAACACTTCCAATCTCTAATAATGAGAAGCACAACAATAGTTATATAAACATAGTCAAATGAGAAAATCAATCTTCCTAACATAATCCAATTTTTATCATAGAATTATCATGTAACTAGTCAAATGTAATTCATAAGCAAATCCACTATATCATGCACTCAAGCTCATACAAGATGAAATGTAGTGACAAAATCATAACACAATAAAGTATTATCATATTTATTCAAGTCATGACATAATAATATTTAATATAATTAATGCAAGTATCATATATTTCATTTAAAATAGTTGAATGTGGTATCTACATGGGTCCTCAGAGCTATCTCTCTCAATACCCATTGTTGATACATATGCCCCCTCTCTGATGATACTCTCCCTCAACCCTACATCCACCTCATCAAAAAAACTATTAGTTATATGAATCATGATAAAAATCAACATATAACCATAATAAACTATTGAATTTAGGTGACATACAAAAATAATGATCGCAAGCATAATAAAACATATGTAATAACTATCTATCTAAATATTGATCATTAAAAGTGATATATTTGTTAACCAAATAACATATAAAAATCCAAATCAAAAATAAACAATAGATATTCTAGTCATTAACCTTATAATCCATTAATTAATGCCTTTAAATAATCCATAGGGAAAACTAGATGTGACCGTATCACACTCTTTTCTAAAGTGTAGTTCTATGAGTATATAAAGGTGTTGGTTTCTAGGTTATCCTCTATATAAGCTAAGTGTAAGCTCTCTCATGTTAATATTCTATAATACCCATATTGGTCTTGTAAATACATATGGATGAGGAAAATATAAAAATATAAAATAATAAAAATGCACATATCATAGGGAAAAAAATAAAAAGGAAAAGAAATAAACTATCAAAATTTAAATCAAACTAAAGTACATAATAATATCATTGACACACCCCATGTCCTATTTAAATCTTGAATTCCATTGTTGAATTTATAATAGAGTTGAGATTCATTTACGAGTGGTAGGATAATAGACTAGGATATGAGGTTTTATTTATATATGCCTAAATTCTCATACACATACCAATTCCTTAAATCAGACTGATGGCTTTTTACCTGAGGAACTTGTAACACATTATGGGAAGGTAAGATCCTTTTTATTTTCAAGAATATATGTTTCCATGGGATTTTATATATAATTTTATTATTAATCCAAGATTACAGCTCTAGGTGGGGTTATTTATATCCTTGATGACAAAAAGTCTTAAACTTACCCATTTGATTAGAGTGTCTTGTTCCCACTAAGGATTGGTTTGTTACCCTTGTGGGGTTGTATCTCCTTAGTACCACCTCTTTTATTTCCAAATTCCCTTAATGTATATTGATACTAGAGGATCATGTCCCTATTATTTTTGTCACCTTTTATGTATTTTCAACTTTGAATTTAAATCTTAGATTTTATTGTTATACCTATTAGTTTTTTAATTTTTGACTTACATTATAAGACCTTATGGAATACATCTAGGCCTTTATCATAAACACCCATCACCTTCTCATCTAAACCATATCCATCATTATGGTTATGAGTCTATATGATCTTTCCTTCCTACGATACACTCTAGTGAAAATATTGAATTAAAGTTTTAATTTATCTGAGTATTTGATTAAATGTTTCACATATCCTTGTTTGAGCTAGGTTATTTAGATTAAGGTAAACCCACCTTTGACTATTGTGATATTTAATCCTAGGCACATTAGGAGGCCCAAGTATCCATAAAAATAAATAACAAAGCCAACAACAAAACTAAAAAAAGAAGGGAGAAGAATCAAAGAGGAACCAAAGAATAAGTAGGGATTATATTATGTCCCACATTGAGAGGCATCGAAGAAAAAGGACCCAAACATAAAAAGAAATAAAAGTTGACTACGAGAGAAACCACAACTGATTTGAATCTATAATTAGTTGTAAAATATATTATTCACTAATTTCTTCCAAGAGATCCTTAGGAGAAATGTTTAGGGTTTTCCCATCAAGTTTCCAAAACTTTTGAGGGGAGTGTAGGTATTTCAAATTATTGAAACAATAATGAACAATATTTTGCTTAGGAAAAGAAACAATAGAGTGACCAACTTTCCTACACTGGAGGCAAATTTCATTTTCCCTATCAAACAATATACTCTAGTTCTAGGATCTTAAAGTGGACCTTGTCTAAACCAAAGTAAGGAGTGATTGATCTATTATAACCAACATGTATAACCTTACCTAAGTCATTATTTTACATTATTGGGTGTTATATTCCATGATTATCAAAGTTCCAAGTAAACTTACTAAGCTCCTTAGAATTCTATCATCCCAAAAAAGGAAGAGGGAGACTATGTATCTCTAGCCATAATAGAATCTAGTCAATCCTAAAGTCAGAAGAAGACCAATTAAGTTTCCATTTTTTAAACATGAGGCATGCCTTTACCATTATCCATAGGCCTCTATTTATGATTTTAAAACAAAATTCCTTTCACACAAAATAAAATAGTAGGAAATCATTGAAAAGAGCTACTATTTTAACTTCTTCCACTCCTTTCCATTTATTTCTAGTCTAATTCCTTATTGTTTCCATGTTGTGTCTGGTACCAAAAAAAATTCCCACTAGAGAATTATATAAATTTTACTTAGCTTCATGAAGGAACCTATCTTGTACATACTTGAACAAGTTCTTGGTATTATATTCCTTAAATTGATATATACCATATATATCTTGAGATTTATTAGTGTTTGAACAAAATCCCATCATGATTTCCTCTCTCCAAGGTATAAGAAACACTTTTCAAAACTTATGTCCCACTTTTCTATCCTGTTTATTTTTAAAATGGTCAGTGGAGGTTTGAACTTTGAAATTTGAACACACTTAAAACCCCATAAATTCACCACCCACCACCTTTTTGGGGGGGATATTTTTATACATTTAATTAAACTAAGGATGGAATAAGGTTCATAATAAATGTTCCAATGGGTAAAAAATTAGTCTCAAGGTAGATCAATAAAGATGATAGAATCTCTACATCACTCCCTATTCTAGTCCAAGTTAACACCTCTTGTAATGTCAAAAAGTGTGTGAAAGGAATTAAAGTGCCTTGTAAAGGTCAAATAGTTCAAATTTCAAACAATCATAATGGAACTTTAGGGTTAAGGAAGATCCCTAATTTTCTAAGAAAAATTCATTAGAACCTTATTAATCTGGACTACCCCAGGGTCCTTTGTGAACCTTGAAGGCTAGATTTCAAAATAACCAAAACTTTATCACTGCTAATCTGAGTGTTTTCCCCTAGTGATGGTACAAGAGGTCACTTTTTTCCTTTCATTTTTTTTAAGTTTTAACTTTAATCCAATTATTGTCTCCCAAAGGAGGGATTACCTTGGTTTCCTTAGAATAATTAAGGTCACTAAGAGGAGAAATAATATTATTAGAGAGAATCTATCCAAGAATTAGACTCGATTGGGAAAATATATCAATAGGTTCCTTGACCTTCTTATCTAAAGAGGGACTTATAGAAGAATCAAAAGGAATCCTTCCAAATGAAGAGGAAGGCACATTGGAAGAAGGAGAAAGGAGGGATTACAATTTTTTGAGAAGTTATTATGCCAATCTTATTTGGGTTAAGACACTTCAAAATTATTTTAAGGGGTTTGTCCTCTAGTCCATAATTAGGATCCAAAGGTCCCATTATAGAATTTTTATCCACTACAAACTTGGATTTTCTTTTGATCCTATAAGAGTTAAGGCTAAACTTAACTTGACTAGATAAATCCAAGATAGGGATTCCCATAATAAGACTAGGATTATAATTAGAAGGTCAATTTTGTTTTTGGGTCGTAAATGATTCCCCAACCCCTTGAGCTAGCTTTGCATGTTTTTCTATATCCACATGTTTTTGGAGCATTGGGTAGTAGCTAATACTCTGTATAGTTGAATCACACCTTTTAAAAGTGAGATCCTCTCTTTCATAAACAAATTTTTGAGTCTAATTCCCAAATTTTGATTTGATTTGGATAATCTTTAGGACCAGTTTTTTAGTTTGTATATACACATTGATCCTAAATTTTACCAATCTTCTTTTTACCCTAGTCATTGGATTAATTGACATAGGTTGACCAATAGCCTGATCAATGCCAAGAAACACATCTTCCTTCTAGAATTCAAGTGGTAATTCATGAAAATAAACTGACATAGGAATATCCATTGGGGAGTCATATTGAATATTGAGTTTGGTCTTCCATTTCCTAAGAGATAGGAAGGATTTTTCAAAGTATTATTGGCCACCTTCTAAAACTTTTGCACAAATCTCTATAGAAGAAAAATAAATAAGGGAATAGTTTTTTCCATGGAAGCAACCTTAATATGCCCCATATATTTCCATTTCCTTGTAACCTAGTCTTGAAAATCATCAATTCAAGGTATGTGTGTGAAAAATGTTACCAAAAGAGAGTTTTTAAAGGTCATTTTAGTGCATTCCAAAATGACATCTATGATATCAAGAATAACCTCATTGTCCTCCATTAATGATATAAGGTACTAGCCTAAGGTATCCTTAGGATCCCTTGAGATTGAAAAAAGTTTATCCTAGGATTTTTTAGGCTCATTTACCTTATCTACAATAGAATTCCTAGATTCTCTATTTTTTTGCAACGAACTTGCTAGAAATACCATAGTCATCCATAGTTCTAAAACTTGTGAATCACCTTTTTTTTATCTAGTTTGTTATATCTCTTATAGTATATGTTTTTAAAATAATTTTTAAATATTTAGTGTCCTTTTTTAATTTAAATTTTCACTTATCTTACATTAAGATGAAGTTTTACACTCTAGCATAAACATTGATTTCAATTTTTCATTTATCTAAGTATTTTACTCCATGTTTCACACATCCATGTTTGAGTTAGGTTTTTATCTCTCTTAAATGATGTTTTTATAATCATTTCATAGGATTTCATGTCCTTGTATTTTGATTCAATATTTCACTTTATTACTTTGGATATGTTTTTACTCTTTATGTTTGCTTTGTTTGATTTGATTTTTCACTTATCTTATTTAGATATTATTATATTCATTTTTATCTCTTTTTTTATTATATTTTGAATTTTATTACATTGGATATATATTTTTAAATTTATTTTTCATATCTTATGTTTTATTTTATTTATCTTACATTTTGACATGATTTATGAATTTGATAAATTTTTGTACATAGCTTATGTTGTACCTTATATTTTTATCATTCTCACATTCAATATGTTTTAAAATAATATATTACACATCTTTTATTTATTAGATTTTATATCAACTCATTAAAGATGTCATTTTTATATTAAGTTTGTATTCTTTTTGAACATGTTGTAGATACTAAAATTTGGTATTTAATACTTGATAATGAAAATATTTACATAAATTTACCACATGACTTAAGTACTAAATTAAGGTCCCAATACACCATTATCTCAAACATGCATGATATATTATGATTCAACCCTTTTTTATGTTATTATACATATAGAATAATCTCAGTGTCTATTTCAAACTTGTTAAATTTCCTACACAAACATCTCTAGATTCTCACTTTAGTCCCATTGTACATAGGTTGATTCCATTAGATATGATAAATCACCATTTTTTATTTAATTGATCTGTATGGTACTGAACTAATCCAAATAATGACTATTTTTAAAGATGAAACCCATCCTTAAGGTCAACCCATTAGTAAATCATGATAGTGGTGTGAATAATTATTTAGTTAGATCCATATATAAACAAATCAAGGTCTCATTCGAAAGGGTTTGGATACTTATCTATTATAAAAATATACACTATTACACACTAATAAAAAAATTTGTATTATTTTTAATGTGTAAAATTTATCAGTAGGGGAAATCATAAGATAAGTTTGAGGTACTAAGAATCCAAGTCCAAGTAAGCATTGCCAAGTAAAAATGCTACATTATTTTTGTAAACATATAGTGAAGGAACACAATTGAAAAATCACACCAGTTAGGATAAATATGTGTGGATTTATTTCCATCCTAAGAGTATTGGAGACATAGGCAAGGTTAATTGTGTTTATCTCAACCCATTAAAATTACCCCATTTTAAAAAGTTTATAGACCTCAAAATCACACCTAGGGGTTCAAGGAAAATGAGGATAAGTTAAGGAGTTAGGAAATCTTGTGGAATTAACCTAACATTGAAAGTAAAATGGTTCTAAAAATGAGTGAACCATAGGCCTAATTATGCCTAAGTTTCATTGATAAAATACAATATTATCTATAAATACAATAATAAAAGATAAGTATCATGAACTCTTTATTACTTTATATATTTATCATAGTCCCTTTTCTAATCAAAATAAACACTCTTAGTATTTTACATTTAGATATATGCTTGAATGTCATATATATCAATATAGATTAAATTTTAAAGTTATATATTAATTATATAAATCTCACACAATAATAAAAATTAGGGTAAAACATATTGGTGAACTTGTGTGTGTGTGTGTGTGTGTGTGTGTGTGTGTGAACTGGTGAAAAAACTCTAGTTTCTCCTTTAGGGTTTCAAATTTCAGCTTCGGGGTTTCATTTTTAGATTTGAAATTTGATTAATACCTAACAATATACATTAATCATAACCATGTTGAATGAACATTATTCATTAGCATAAGTAATATAATTTATATTTTTCATATTATACTACATGGATATTATATTTTATCTGGATCAATTATATAAGAAAATGATTAACAAAGTTCAAATCTAAATTCATTAATAAGGCTAAAGTTACCAATGAAAAATCCCAAGCCTTCCTCAAATCCTATTGTTTTAACATCAAATACAATGTGCCTATTGTTAATACTAGATGCCAAAGGGATTGAAAGATTTTATTTCTTATTTAAAATTATTGTTGCTTGTAAAACATACCCTAATTCTTTCAAGAATCAGAGAACCTCTCTTTTTTTCCTTTTGATTTGATCATACTTTCACTCAAAGTTCATTGGAACCAACATAAAATTTGACTTGGTGGTATATCTCAGTTTGTGTATTGAACCAAAAATCAAAATCATCACTATTAAAAAGACAATGTCTGCATGAGTCAAATTTGTATTATACACTTAGCATAAAAGTGGAGTTATGACCTCCTAATTTTATTTTGAAGCCTAGCTCTCTTAACTCTCTCAACTCTCTTATCATTATCTATGGGTTCATATCTATATCCATGACCTTTGGGATCTTGAAACCTTTCCCATTGTGATGATCAAGTCCAAATGGTAAAGTTTCATATATCACACTTGCCCCAAAAATAGAGTCTCATTACACTTATACTCATGTGGCATTTTCAAATGCCTTCTCTCTCAACTCTATACATCCACTTTAGGGGGTATATTTGATTTACATGCCTATTGTACCTATAGGACCTATCCCATCCTCTCTATCTCACTTATATAGATAAATTTCATATTTTACTCTCTAATCAAAAAGTCATTTTTGGGACATCTATCCCACTTACTGGGTCTTAAAAATAGGTGTTCTCTATCTTATACAAGTCTCTCATATTTCCTTGAGGTGTCATCTTAGGTTCCATGCAATTTTGACCTATGAAACCTACTCCATTATCTTCACTAAATTCATTAGAACAAGTTTTATTTTTGGCACTTTTCCCCTTAATGTCTCCTTGATCCCATGTCATACTGGAAAAATATTTCTCTTCCAGGTTAAAATTTTGGTCTATCTAGTCATGTTGGTCTTACCTAGACCCAAACAATATTTCCACATTTAAATTTTCCTAAATTTTAAATTTTTTAGGTCCTTAGACATAATCAGGGTTCAAAATCCTGAAATGGTCTTGGGGAGTGGTTTAATGTAATTCCTTCATTAACTAAAATAAAAGTTTTGAATAGGTCTTGGGATTTGATGGAGTTTTTTAGAAATTTTATTTAGGATTTTAAGCCTGAATAGGTCTTCATTCTCTTTGTTAGGTTTTTCAATGTTTTTTCTTGAGATGAACCTCAATTCTAATCAAGGATGGGTCCTCAGCTAGTTTAGGGGCCATCCCTATCAATTCTCCCTTTGTTAATCAAGGTTAGGTCCCTAATTAGATTTGTTAGGGTTTCTTGGCCCTTGACATCATGTACTTTGGGATTTTTCCTTATTAATTCCCTGTAGGCTATTTGATTAGGTTTTTATCTCTTGAAACTCCTCATGGTTATATCTGGGTTTTGAAACCTTGGTTAAAGCATATAAGCCTAGCAAGGAGCTCAAAGGACCTAATTAAGGGTCCCAAGCTTGATTGGGTATTGGATCCCCCAAACTAAAATTTTCTTGGCAAAACACTTGGTATAACATTTTAAATACATCGATTGAAAAGGAGGTAAGACATTCAAATTTCCCACCTAAATACATGTAATTTTTGGATTTATAGGTAGTGATTAGGTGTATTGGAATTTTCAAAGGGTCCCATGGTTCTATTTAGGATTATAAACCTTGACTAAAATAAGGATTAAAATGTTTGGAACATTAACATTAAAAAACAAACTAAATGACTTGAAAATTTTGAATAGATCTACAGGCTTATTTTTGGGTAATATTCAAGTTTTTCATGATATCTTGAGGAAATGATGACAATTTTTGATCCATTTACTTTTTTACAGAGGTGAATAAATCATGGACACTGTGATATCCTCAATTTTGTGTAATTATACTTGTGGAAAATTTTGTTTACATTTTTGTGTGACTATTACTATTCATTTCAATTAATTATAAGTTCTAACTTGATTTTAGGTCTTGTACATGCTTTTGAATATTAAAAATGGAAAATTTGGAGGGAGAGGCTAGCTAAGGAGGTAGTTGAGGCATTAATGATGGTGGTTGAAGCTTTTGGAGGGAAACCATTCCCCCATGAAAGCCCCCTTTGTTATAAATTAGATCATTTTGACTCTCAAAGGGTTGGATTTTTATCCACATAATAGATTTGGTCAATCATTCCTTTCAATTTATGCATTATTTTCATGTTTTATATTAATTTATATCCTCACTTCCTCCCTTGATATTATGATATTGAATTTTTTAGAGATTGAATGTAATAGATTATGGATTTTATTATCAAATTATGGATTAGTAATTAATACAATACTAGGATTATATTTTATTCATTATACACATGAAAACAATATTTATGGTTTTATTTTCTTTTTTTCTCCTTGTATAAGCTTGTACTAGATCTACATTTGATTATGCAAGCACTGATTAGATCAGAGACTATTTTATGGATCAATTGTTATCTTGATATTAAAATTTCCTCTATTTTTTTGATATCTAAGGATTCAAAGAAGACACTTCCTTAGGCTTTTAATTTACCCCTAAGCTTTGACACATCATAGGGTGCTTGGTAGGAATTAAACTTGATACCTGGGTTACCAAAGTCATTGATCCTATCCACTCAAGCTAACCCTTAGGGATAAATTTTTTGGGGTGTTAACATTTTTATACCCAGAATGCCCAAACCAATAGTGAAAAATATCCTTAGCCATGGAATATGACTTTCCTCATCACATTGAACATAGGTTTCAAGCCACTTATTGAGCCCCATCACATTAAACATCGAGTTGGTTAGCCCTTTGTATGTGGATACTCTTCATGAAGGTGGGCATACCTTACCCCCCATTGAATTGGAACCTGTGACCTCCCTTTTAGGAGCATATGTTATTCATTTTTAGGTCAAATTAGGTGCATTCAAAATTTACTCTATTATTATAGGGTTTTATTTCTCTTTTCCCTTACCTTCTTTTTCTATTTTTATCAATTGTTAAGCTAGTATTTATGACAAATGGATGTTAGAATGAATATCTAAATATCTAAATGCTAATCTCTTTTTATCCATTATATTGATGAAATGTTAAATACCTAATAAATTAAATAAATATAAAAAAATTATTTACAAACATCAAACAAAACCCTATACCTACTGATTTCATAATTGTGTAAGTTCTGAATGAATGTTTGCTTGTTTTGGTTACCAATAATATTTTGACTTAATGAGTGAATAGATACATGTTATGTTGTCTTAGAAACTAAATGAAACTCAACAAAAAAATAATAATAAAATCACCTTGTTTTATATTGTTCAAGTACCTAAAACCTACTAAAACATATGTTTCAAGTTTAGGATTGGCAAAACTAGTAAAGGCCCCTTGAATAGAATGGTCATAATGAGCCACTGAATGAATATCAGTGTGCCTAGATCAAGTAGATATAAACATTTGGGATACTCCCCATAATCTCCTTTAAATATATGTGAGTTATGAGACAAGCCTATAACATTGGAATATGACAAAATGTACATCTATAGAATTGGCACTAGAAGGAGGGTCGAGTGAACCTAAAACTAAAATTCTTGTAGAAAATTTAAAATTTGAACACTCAGGAGTGTTGCCCATGATTAGGTAGTATGAAATCTAAAATAGAAAGAAGATAAATACCTATGATATTAAATTTTGTAAGGGGTGATTTTGAATTTTTATAACTTACTAAACACTAAAAACCAAGGTTAAATAAATTTAAATGAAAATAATAATAAATACACTCAGCTAGTAGCTCACCTACTATTATAACTACATTTATCAACACCTTTGCTATCCTTCAGAACCCACTAATGGTGGTTAATCTCACATGTATTGGTGGAGAAAGATGCCTTGTGACTGCCCCATGGCTTACCCATGACTTACCTAAGCATCTAGATAAATTATGTAATAAATATAAACCTAATGGGATTTAAACAACTAAGGAGAATATTTAAGAATTCAAGGATGCCTTAATTCAAACACAATTACAACATAAGGATGTGGCTTGCCACCTATTTCCTTACTACTTGGGTGATGTTGCTTACGCTTGATATCCTGGGATGCCAAATGCATTTATCAATTCTTATATTGATTTAAAAACCATTTTAATTGATGAATTTTAGCTACCCATTAATTCAGATGTCATATATCATCACTTTATAACTTGCTTTAGGGAGCCAAATGAGCCTATAAGTGTCTTTAATGCACACTTAAATAAACTTTACCAAATGTTAAAAGACCCATAAACTAAAATGAAAGTGACTAGCATACAAACATATTTGATGGATTTAAACTCAATGGCATCCATGTTCCTCAAAAGTAGACTGACATCCCTCTTATCATTATCCTTGGATTACAATGAGGTTGTAAACATTGAATATAAAATGGTTCCATAAGGTAACATAATGGGTCCTTTACCTTCACTAGGCCAACAATGTGTTTAAAATTAGATCCCAATGATCAATAATTCTCTTTAACATGCTACAACATTGTTGAATCTAATCCTAGGTGCCTTATATGTAAGCCAAAATATGGATTACAATCTAACACCCATGTACTACATACCTAGTGGGATACCCTATAATCTTCCTAATCACGTTTAGTTTTAGCCAAATAAAGACCAACTTATCCTTGTTTCATATAATAACACTACTTGTATGCCTAACACTAGTAGTTACATTGTTTCCACTATCAATCAATAAGATTTCCCAGTGTTTTTAAACACTCAAACACATGTCAATGGTTCTAAAATTTTTTCACACCCTAATATACTTATGTTTTTAAATGTTAGTGCACCTATGGAAAATCTATAGCCATAAGAAGGAAACCCATAAAATGCTAGTGTGAACCCCAAAGTAGCCAATTTATAGTAGATGGTTCAAATATGACTAATGATATGGTGAATTTGCATAGACAAATGACATAAAATACCAACTGAAATGCAAATAACCCTCCACCAACTAAAAAATTCAACTTTTAAATGACCAACATGAAATTGAACATAAAACCAAATAACAAAGGTGTACCTAACCCATTGGACAAAAATAATCAAAATAACAATATCAATGATTTCAATGTAATGAAATTGGATAATTTATCTTTTACCACCCATTTTAAGATATATAATACAAAGGAACATGGTGAAATTGATTGTGTAAAATTCATCTATGCCTCAAAAAACTTCTAGAAGGAGATGTACAATCTATAACTAGTCCCTACATCAGATAACAACTATAACCAAGGTGGAGGTAACCTTAGAACAACCCTAGTCTTGGAGACTTATGAGTTTTAATTTGAAAGTGATAATGAACTAGAGGATAAATTAGATGAGGTCCATGATTTTAAATAGTTTCAAAAGGGAAATAACTATCAATTGAGGATCACATTTCAAACTTCATTGACTACTTCTAATCCTCCAAAAATCACTCAAGTTTTAATTCATGATAACTTTAGAAATAACCTATTTCCACCTACAAGACCCACTATGTCCTACTAGCCCAAGAATAACTCTACTCCTACATAAATTGATAAGCTAGTAGAGTCAAGTAAACATGGGTACAACATTATTGATAACCTAAAACAAACTAATAACAACATCATGATGTTTGAATTTCTTCAAATCTCAAACCAAAAGGACATGTTTCTAAAATAACTATCTAATCCTAAAGGAAAATAAACTAGTAAAATGGTTGATGCCCACATAAAAATCTATAAATAGAAAACTAAAACCCCTTTTTTGATCCTAATAATACATTTTTTGGCAAAAAATTGAATAATTATTTTCTAGATTTAGGTGATTTTATAAATTTCATTCCTTATGCCATATTACAATAGTTGGGTTTGATACTTGCAAAATCAAATAGGAAAGTGGTTTAGTTGGATGAATCAGAGGTCAAGGTTGTTGGTGAGATAAATCACCTCCTTATGAAACTATAATTTAATTGAGGGTACAGTAATTTATTGACATTAAGGTAGTGGACATACTTGATGCTTACAACATGTTTTTATGTATAGATTAGTCTATAATGCTAAATGGTTATATGGTAATGGATTTATCTCACATTTGGCTCTCATGGAGAAGCATCCTAATAAAATCATAATTGAACTTGATACCAATATAACTCACATGATAAAAAATATAAAAAAATGAATGAAATCTCATTTTAATAGTAAAAGCTTAGAGTTTATTCCCTTTATAAAGAGGAAAGATCTTACCAAAAGTTTTCTATCAACATGTTGTATATACAAAAGAATTTAGAAACTGAAGAACTAAATCAACTAGATGAAGATGATTTCCTTTGTGCACCCAAAATTATTATGTTTCCTAGTTCTACCATAGTGTATAAGTATGAAAAATTAATTGGTTTGAGTTAAAAACAAGGATTTCAATAGTTATTATCAATAATAAGCATGGTCAAGTCATAAATTAACAAGCTTAATAAGAGTTGTCCAAGCAAAGTTAAAGAGTTTTTGAGATCTTATGATGATGAATTAATTATTCTGAATAGACCTATACTCACTTCAACCATTAAGGAATTTGATAGAATGTCCCTATCAACTAATAAACAATATGTGGGTCCACTTGGTGTGGAAAAATCTTTGAGGAAATCAACATTTTAGTACCACCAACCCATCATAATTTGAAGCATACAACAAAAAACCATTTATGATCACTAAAATTTGATGGTTCTAAATCCAAAATTAGATGTGGTGTCAGTGTAGAGCTCATCAATCCTTGATGGAAATCATATTTAGATACATTTCAACTATAATTCAACTAAATGAATAATATAATTGAGTATGAGACAATAGTCCATGGTTTCTCATTTGCACTAAAGAATAAAGTCAAGAACCTCAAAGTACTTGGTGATTTTGAACTAATGGTTAAGTTAGAAGACAATATTCTTGTAATGAAAAACATTTGTTTAAGTAATGTAATTGAGTATGGAACTTGATAGATTATTTTGATGAATTTAATATTTAGACTCTACCTCATAGGATAAATTACATAGAGGATGTACTAGTTATAGATATGAGTACTATAAAACCTATAACTGACTCCAAGTTGAGAAGGTTAACAATGGATTTAGTCTCATCTCCTTCCATTATTGAAAATTTTATTAACTTCTAGGTTTTCAACTATGATAAACATATCATTGAACTCGTCATAAATATAGATGTATTTGAGACTTAAATTATTGATGAAGACAATAGAGAAGAGTTAAAACTGGATGAGGAAAGGGTCACCAATTTCAAAACAAATAGTATACCCAAGGGCATGGTCTCATTAAAAAACTATTTTAAATGGATTACTAGGTTGAGAAAGAAAAATCTACCCGTCCTAAATATATGCTACACTAGCATTGTAATCTACATAATGCCAAAAAATTAAAGAACATGTTTCTAGGAATAACATGTACTAAAGGGGAAAAACAAGACTTTTTTCAATCCTTAAAATAATTTAGATATGTTATTACATAGAGTTATGAATACTTAAATATGTTTAACATGTCTATTCTCATGCATACTATTCATCTAAATCTAGGAGTAAAATAATTTCATCAAAGGCAAAGACCAGTCAATCCACTACTAGAACCATTGATATTCAAAGATGTGCAGAAATTTATCCAAGTAAGAATAATATTCCCTATAAGGCACTCTACATGGGTGGCCAATATTGTATCTATTAGAAATAAAATCAAAGACATAAATTTGTGTTGACTTCCACAACTTGAATAAGGCATTAGAAAAGCTTATTTACCCATTTCCCTTCACTAGATGAAGTTATAAAGATAGTTAATGGCTTATAAAGTATGTCATTCTTAGATGGGTACTCATGGTATAACAAAGTAGTGGTAAAATATGAGGATTAGAATAAGACAAAATTTACAATAAAGTGGGTGCATTCACCTATAAGAGGATGTAATTTAGCCTAATCAACACAGGTGCCACCTTTCACTATGTTATGGATATTGCATTCAAGTATCTTCTTAGATAGTTCATAATAATATACATGGATAATTTTCCCATCTTGTTGATGCTTATAATTATACCATATGTGCTCTTAGTGTTGAATAACACTTATCATTTTAGGATTTTGAGAATCCATGACATGAGTTATAGTTTGTGACTATTTAGTGATTGTCTGTGGTGTAATAGAAGCAAAGTGTGAAAATTGTCCACAATATTTATTTGATTTAGTGGTTTGGACTCACCCAGGTCTATACTATTTGAATACTTAATAATTTTGAGGATTCAATAGTTAAACTAAATGATTATTAACAATAACCTCTAAGCTAGAGTGAATCTTGATAAAAATAAGAAAAATGAAGCATAAAGAAGGAAGAACTATGATTACAAGTTTTCATCTCAAATATTATGAAAAAAATCTAATTACTTTGAACACATTTGAACCAATTTATGTTATAAAATAGCATAAGCTCAAATTATATCACAAATTAGGTAAAATTCAAAGGAAAAAATATGAATCATAATTAAAAAAAAAATTTACTTTAAAGGTTTGCTATTATGATCTGGATAACCTAAGTACATCCAAATACAGATGAAATAAAATGAAGTATATGTGAGATATGTACAGTCAATTTAGCATTTAACACAAATTAAAAACCCTATGATAAATAATGTAACTAAAATAATGAGAATCATTCAAATACAAGATAGTTCCCTATAATTGAGAGATAACATAGACATTTAACAAAAATTATCAGACAATCTTTTTAGAATTCCTTAGTTGTATTAAATTCTCCTAGTATCAATTGCTCAAAAACTCTCTCTTTAAGAATGGTAACCATCTACCTATTTATAGGAAACATATGTGGTTAACTAGTTAACTTTCAAAAATATCTACATGTGGATAAAGACAACTGTCTTTAATACAAAGCCACAATGTGAAAAAAAATCATGCCAACTTGACAAGAAAGAGTATTTGCTAATAGACTAGCATTTACTTTACAACAAGAATATTATTTTAGGAATTCCATTGGTGGGTCCTTATAATTATCCCTATCTAAGGAACTATTTCATCTTGGTGTATTACTCCTTAACCAGCTAAAAATCCACTATATGCTTTATTAGATAATCCCTTCCTTATCCACTAACTTGTCAAATTCACTATCTACCCAAGGTACAAGTTCCTTGACACATTATACTTCTACAATTTACTTCCATCAAAAATTAATGGTATCAAGGGTCTTATGGTTGTCCTTATCTGAATGACCTTGGCTATCTATGATGCCCTAGATGTGGGTATCAACTCTATGCTTGAATTCTTCATCATCAATCAAGCCTAAAGTATTGGTTTGAGAAGCATTATTTAATAGATTACCTAGAAGTTTCTCAATCCATTTTACCAAATTTGTGTCTCTCTTGATGAAGTCCTTAACATCACTACTCCAAGTGATCAAATATTTTTGTTTATCTACAAAAACTACCATGAGGATGTCCAGATGTTTGAGTTTGATAATCTTGAAGTTCAAGGCCTACTTTGTCTTATGCACCTTGATGATCTTCTCCTTCTGAGCTTGAGAATTCTACCACTAGGTAATTAAGGTTTGTGCCATCTCGACTTGATGGTCCAAAGCATTCCATCTAGACTTAATGCTTTTCAAATTCTCAAATGCATCTGTCAAGGATTTATTTAGCATTTACAATATATTTTTAAGAAGACCTAAGTTTCTAAATATTCTTTTTATATTTCCAAGTTGAGGATCCTCTATTTCAATCCTTGAACTCCAGACAAGGCTATTATTGATTGGGCTAGTACCACACTAGCTACATATTCTTAAAAAATATGATGCTCCCTTACTACCTATATCAGAAGAGTTAAGCCTATAAATGGATCCACCTTCTGAAAGGTGAACTCCTAAGTACCAATAGTGACTTTCTTGGTCAATACTCTTTCAAGAGTTGATGTCTCTAGAAAAAATTAGACTTGAGGATCATGTTCTTTCCCCTGTGGTTATTTAGGAATCTCTACATTTGAACTTCTAGAGGCTACTAGGGTACCAACCCATTGACTTTCCTTATTGTGAATAATATGGATGGTTCTCTTTGCTTATTTGTTTAACATATCCTGAATCCATGGTTTGACATTATCTTGAACACCTATGTCCACTCAAGTCAGAGCCAGTGAAGGAGAAAGAGATAGCATTTTATACAACTTCCCATAAAAAACCAATTAGGAATGGTTGGTCCATAAATAGGATTATCATCACTAAAGAGGTTTATTTCACTAGTAGGGTGAGTGAAAATTAACCTAGGCCTCTTTCTTGGATCTAGAAGAACTAAGGCTAAACTTCTCAATGGAACCAATTCCTTACCTACTTCCTTAGATGGGTCTTCTTCCTTATCTAAACCATAAGTAGTCGTGATGTTAACAAGGACACTCTCCATTGTTTCTCTAGTTTTTAAATCAATTAAGCTAATAAATTTTATTAGGGAAGAAGGCCTTGGTGGGCATGCCTAAATTTGGAGGATTTTAATAGGTCTTTGCTCAATCTTGGACTCCTCACTTATAGCTTTACCTTTTCCTTTTGCATCCTTAAGTTTCTAAATCTAAGATGACTTTATCAATTCTCCCTACTAAGGCTTAGAATATTTACCTTCAATAGGTGGTTCTTGATGTGTAGTCCCAAATGGTCCTGGCAACAAATGATACTATAAAGGATGTAAATACCATATTTCTATTGAAGTCTTATTATCCCTAACCATCCTACGTTCTAAGGTTATGTTGTAGTTTTAACCCTATTTAGGACTTCTTCAAAGTTATTTTCCCTTGTGTAAATACCATCCACTACACCTAGTTGATGCTTGTACTCAGTCTTTGGGACCTTCCTATCCTGAATATGGTTAGGCACTCTATTATTGGGGTCCCACATCTTAAGATAATCTAATTGTAAATCAAATGATTTCTTGTGCACCACCAAGATCTCCAACTATTTCTAATCCTTGATTATAATTCTAGCAATGTCTAGTGAGAAGGGACAAGCTTGAGACTTTTTATTCTTGTTGCAGTGTCAATCTATACCTTAGATTATTTGATAAGAAATTTCTTGCTTGATAAGCTTATGAGGAACATATATGGGTAGTATATATGGTTAAACCATAATTCCTTTTATCCTTATTATAGTGCAATCTAGATAGAACCACACATATCTCATAGTCTCCAATTGTTTTCAAATTAGAGGATGAAGTCTATGCATAAGAATACCAGTGATTATCTCGAAAATGATTGGGAAGACACCATCACATATGAATTGCATATGATTCTTGTTTTTAAAAATATGTAGTTTGGATTAATGATGGGAAATGGTAGTCCTACTATCAAGGGACCTATTTTGGATGCCAAGAAAATTAATAGAGGACAAGAGTGAGTTTTAGAAGTAAGACATCATAAAGAAATGTCTGGAGGTCTTTATCTTGATGGATACAAATTGTTTGGCCAAGAAGAAACTTATGAAGTCTCTAATGGGAGGGGTTAGATTTTGATCCAACATGCAATGGACATAAGACACCCAGACCTTACTCACATAAGTTGTAGAAGAGGCACTAAAGGCTCTATTTAATAAGGTCATGGCTACCCTAACACCTTCTCTAAATTAGGTAATAGGAATCATAGAATTAAGGGTATTGAAAACATGGTAACCTTGGATTAACCATGGTGAAAGAACTAAATTTAGGTTTTGGGAATTTATCCATTCTCTCAAGGATGGAAGATCAACATGAGGTAAATGGAGCTTATAATAAGTCTCAAAGGCCATGGGAGCTATGCATGTAGATTTATTAAAATTTACTTCATGAATAATACATTATCCATCTACTCTATAGTCAATAAAAATAGGAACAAAAAGGTTGATGCAATGCATTACCTCTAGTTTATTAGCTATGTGATGAAGGCCTATCATTTGAATTGATACTAAATCCTTGTATCTTTGGTACACTAAAGCATTCCTCTTTTCTTCCTGAGAAAATAGTTGTAACTCTTTGATATAAGAGAATAATTTAGACCAATTATTGATTCCTTTTACATTCAATGCTATTGAATCCAATTATATGTCTCTAAAGACCCTTCCTTCAGCATCTAAAGTTAGATAAATCTTTGCTTTAATATTCATCTTTTGCCTACCCACTGCCATTGATAATAGTGTATTATAATTACAAAGCTATCAAATTTCTCACTAAGTCATCTCCTCTAAATTAATTTCATAATTATATTATGTGTCACATAATCAATTTGAACCAATTTTAGACTTCTTTATGGAGGGTTTAGGGTTCTTTTACTTTAACGACCAAAACATCCAACTTTGATCTCATACATGCCTTAGATATGATATAACCTTACTTATTATCTCTCCTATGTTTTCAATCATGAAATATATTTCATTATGATCCTCCATACTTATGTGGAGCTTATGTGGTAGGGTTCCATGCCTTTTGTGGAAATTTTCATAAATTCCATTTGAAGAGTGAGTGTTGGTTTTTAAAAGTCTCTTTTATTTTGCTTTGAAAAGCCAAATACAGGGCCTTGTATTTCATTGGTTCTTGATCTTTGAGCTTATTGATTATTCCTTGTGTCAAGATTTTGAGGCCTTTGAAAATTCTTCATTTGGATTGCATCGTTGGATCAAATCTAGTGATCAAGTGATCACCATTGTATCCTTTGAGAGATTTTGAGGCTTCCATGTTGATGTGCACTATTAGATCAAATCCAATGAGTAAGCAATCACCATTGGATCCTGAAAGATACTTTCACTTTTAATTAGTAAAAAGACTTAGGTCAAGATTTTTGTATCTCAATCTTACCTTCATAAGAAAACTAAGAATTTATTAAAAAGGCTTTAGAAATACCCCATTTGATTAGGCTTAAAAATTTATCTAAGTTAAATTTTATGGGTTCAATCTTGTCAAATACATCCTCATAGATGTCAAATGATAGGGGCAAACCTATCAATTTTAAGATATTCCTAAAACCATAACTAAATGATAGGTTCAGTCTTGTCAAATGATAGGTTTAGTCTTGTCAATATCTATTTGTTTCAATTTAAATTGATAGGTTCAATCTTTTCAAATGATTGGGGTGAACCTACCAAATTTAAAATAATGAAATTTATTGATCTAATAACTGAATGACACATGTAAAACATCAGGAGATCTCAAAGATTTGAGGATTGTCTAAGTTAAATTTGACAAGTTCAGTCCTATCTAATATGTCCTCATAGACATCAAATGATGGGGGTGAACTTGTCAAGTTTAAGACAATAAAATATTTATGTTTCAAGTTAAATTTGATGGTTTTTATCCCATCAAATACATCCTCATAGATCTCAAATGATTGGGGTGAACCTATCAAATTTAAGATAGTAAAATTTATTTCATGCCATTATATTTAAAACCTCTAATCAAGAAATCACTATTGGGTCCTTATTGAGGATCGAATCATTAATTGTATACCCTTATAAAATATTTCAACTTGATGCCCCATTAGATCAAATATATTGAATAAGTGTAAAGCATTATATTTGTAAAAGCACATGAGATTTAAGCTAAAACTTGACCTTGAATAAAATTTCTTGCTAGATTTTCTCATGAATGTTTAAATTCAAACCACTAGGGTCTATTTTTTGGTAACCTTGAATTCTTTCATGGAACCTACAATTAATAACCTTCAAGATGATTTTTAGCAACATCAAAGACATGACCAAACAATCTTTACCACTTATTCCAAGATATAAAAGTTTTGGAAATAATCACATGGGTTCCCTTTTAAAAAAAGATGGGGGGGTGTTGGTCTCAATAAATAGTGACTCACAAGGGCAATATAGCTATATGTTGGAACACAGGGCTCTAGTTTAAACTTGTACATGAATTTTATATCCCTTTTTGGACATATACTCTCTCCTGAATCAACTTTTAGTTGAAACAAGTTTCTTCTGTATAGAATTTAAACTTAGATGTTAAAATATAAACATGTAGTGTGTGCTTTGATTCCACTTATTGTTTGTCATAAATTTTAAGAAACAACATCTAGGTTCATATCCTTTCAGTCCATTAAAATTAACTTTGAGTGATTTAGATATTCTTTAAGAATAATAAATCTTAATTTATGGGAGGCTTGGGCATTACTCTACTACCATCTAGGCATCTATATCCCTAACAGAGATACCTTTAGTTCCACTCAAGGTCTTGCTCCACTACCAACTAGGCGTCCATAGCCCTGGTGGAGATTACTTGAATCACCTTTGCTTTTATTTCTATATATTTTTAATGAGATTTTTGTTAACATTTTCTAGGTCCATTTATAATGGTTAAAAACCAATACAACCTATTTTAAAAGATTTTGTTAAATGATCTAGCATTGGGATATCCTCCCCTTTAATTAAAACTTTAGTCCATGACAAGGATGTGTTTTTAAGTGTAAGCATGAATATGAGTTAATAAACTAAATTCACATTGTGTACATATGATTATTTTTAAAACCAAGTTTTGATATAGAATAAGGCTTAAATATTTGTAGGACAATAAATTCCTATACCAATTTATACTAATACCCCAAGTTGCTTCATACTAATTTATTTCCAGCCATGGTCAGCTTTGTAAGATTTATATTCAAAATTTTGAGCAATTCCAAACCAAAAAATAATAACATGGGACTTTACCACAACTAAGGAACACCACCAAGAAAGAAGGAAAAAATGTAGACAAAACAAATATACACAAACCCAACAAAGAAGAAAAAACAAAGCAAGAAAGAGAACTAACTAGCCTACCTATTCTAATTTTATCAATCTTCTATGAAGACCTCTGGTCGGGTACCAACAAAGTAATGTTTGAGATAATAAAATTAGTAAGAAATGTGAGATCTACTCCTTGGAGATATTTCAACCTAAAAGTATTTTTTCCCAAGATTTCTACAATTTGGTAAGGACCAATCCATAAAGAAGTGAATTTACCATGTTTACTTTTGGGTTTTGATGCCTTATCCCAAAGAAGGACCAAATCTCCCTGTCTAAATACCTTCACTTTAGATCTCTTTTAAAACCATCTTTTCATGTTTGATTGGTGTCTACTAAAGTTTATAAATGCTTTTTATCTAGCATCTTCCATTTGAATAATGTCTAACAATTGAGAATTAGCAAGTTCATAACTATCTTCCATGTATTCCTGCATGAATGTGAACATAGGTAAATTCAAAGTGATGGGAAAGATGGGTTCCAGACCATATACCAATAAAAATGGAGAATATTTTAGATCTTGTTTGATATTTATTTGATCTACCCATAATGAAAATTTTAGAAGTTTATGCTTTGTTCTAGGTTTCTTTAACAGAAATCTTGATAGCTTTTGTCAAATTTTTATTTGTGGATTTAGAAACACCATTTACTTGAGGATATTTATTACAATAAAACTTGAGTGTAATGCCTTGGTCATAATACAATTCCATAATTTAAATATAAATGAATGTATATCCATTGTCATACACCAAATAAACTAGGTTTCTAAATCTAGTACAAATATTTTCTTCTAAAAAATTGATCACTACCTCTGTTCTGCATTGCTTAGTGGCTACTACTGCAATCCACCTATTAAAATAATCCATAGTAGTTAAGATATACTTATGACCTTCAAAATAATTGGGGTTTATTAATCCAACAAAGTCTAATCCACATTATGCAAAAGGTTTATCTACCATCACAGGTTGTAGAGGCATGACTGCCTTTGGTTCCTTTGTGCTAAAGATCTAACATGAATGACACTCCCTCACATGATTATAAGCATATTTGAAGAGTGTGGACAAATATTACCTAGCCTGGAGAATATTATGAGCTTTGGTTCTTCTTTAAGGGTGTCCACTTCCTAATTTTTCATGAAAGGTAGTCATAATTCAAGCTACTTCTTCTTTAGACACACATCTCAAATAAATTCCCTCAAAGTTCCTCCTATAAAAGACTCCATTCTTGATGAGGTAATGAGATATTTTTATCCTTAGGGATCTCTTTTTTTCTCTTATAAATCTTTGGGGACAAACACCATTGATAATTAAATGGATAATAGAGTCATACACTCATTAGGTTGAAAGCTTTATTGATCTACTTGCATGATATGATTTTTTAGGTCAATACTAGAAATCATCTAAACTAGACCCTGACATTTCACTAATTTGGAAATTATCATCTCTATATCATATTCTTATAGAATTTCCATCCATTTGCCTCTTCTTTCTCCAAGCTCATTCTAACTCAACATAAGTTTTGTAGTTGGATTAGGTAATATAGCATGTACCTTATTTCTAAAGAGGTAATGTCAGAAATTTTTTATTACCTTTACTAATTCATAAGCTTGATTATAAATCAAAGAATAATTAACTTCTACATTTTTAAAATTGGTGTTCATGAAAGCTATAGGATGATCATTCCAATCGACCTTTTGAGTTAACATTGTAGCCATAGTATGCTTAGAAATAAATGAATATAGATAGAAATCCTTTGAAAAATTAGGGCTTATGAGGACTAGAGCTTTAGTAATTGAATTCTTAATGTTAGTGAAGGTCTTCTTGGATTCTTTATTCCAAGAAATTATATCATCATACTTAAGCATGCCATTCAAAGGTTTAACAATCTCAGTGAAGCTTGAAATAAACTTCCTCACAAAATTAATCTTGCCAAAGAATGAATTAAGTTATTTTTGGCTATTGGGAAACCCAATTTTAGAAATGGCCTCTACTCTATCAAGATCTATAGATATTCCATCTTTGGTAATGGCATGTTCCAACAATTTTCCCTTAGTGACATATAATATGCTTTTCTTGGGGTTAAGAGATATACCATACCTCATGAATCTATCAAATACTTGTCTCAAATGTATGAAGTTCTCTTCTCTATTTTTAGAAAATAATGTAAGATCATCCATATATATGATGACACACTTTCCCACTAAACCTTGGAAATCATGGTCCATGGCTATTTTAAAATTTTCCCATGCGTTAATTAATCTAAAAGTCATTCTCTTGTAAGTGTATGATGCCCATTTATTAATAAAAGTTATTTTCATCGTATCCTCTAGAGAAATAAGCACCTAGTTATACCAAAAAAATCCATCCAAAAAAGACATCATGAAAGATCCTGAAATAGTTTGGATAACTTGGTCTAGATAAGGTAAAGGATAATTATCCATTTTACATACTCTATTTAGATTTCTAAAATATATGCACAATCTTATTTTTCCATTCTTTTTTCTAACTAGGACTAGGTTTGCCACCCAAGTGGAATGTCTAATAAGAAACACTATATTTACATCCAATAGCTTCTTGACTTCTTTAAAAATCATGGGTTATAAAATATGGTTGACTAGCCTTTGCTTCTATCTATAAGGGTTGCAACCTCCTTGAAGAGGTATGGTATGAGTAATGAACCTTGGGTCAAATATTTTTAAATATTCATAAGACCAAGTAATTACATCCTTGTATTTTGTAATCAACTCTCTAGATTTTTTATTTTCCATTTCAGTGCAAGCCTTCCCTATATTCACCATTTGGGGCTAATCATGTGAGTCAAGATTCATTACATGATAATCCTTACCAATTACCTTGGGTTGCTTAGGTGCTTCAGAATTTTGTCAAAATAAAATAGTCTTTCCAGTGAAATCATCCCTATAGGTATCTTATTATCACTTAATTGGTTGATTTTACCATGAATTTCCTCCTCATAAGAAGTGTCATCAATCTCATCAATAATGTGAGCTTCAAAATCCCCAAAATTAGTTAAGAAATCTTTGATTTGTTGATCATCATTGAAAACTTAGAAATGATTTATATTGTCAAGAATTGAAGGATAAGGTATTAGCTCAATATGAATTCTTTGAGAATCATGATTAGGCATGAGGTTAGATGTAGCAGAGGCAAACTCATCAATAGTTTTGTTTTCTTCTCTTGGAATAGCTAATATGTTGAAACCATCAAAATATTTGATCAAATCCTACACCCTAAAATTATATCTCTTTAAGTAAAACAATTTTCACTAGTACTTACTTCTCACTTAGTTAACCAAAATTTTAGAGTCTCCATAGATAAGGAGTTATTTAACTTTGTCTTTAATGGCAAACTACAATCCAAGTATGAGAGCCTCATACTCAACTAAATTATTGGTGCAAGCAAATTGTAACTTATAAGCTACATGGTATTTATTTTTTAAAGGATTCATCAATACAATACCATCTCTTGATCTTGATTTGCACTTGGTACCATCAATGTATAACTTCCACAAACCACACATTTGAGAATAACTCTTAGAAATGGGTTCTTTTGTAATTTCCAAAGTGAAAACTCCCAAATCAGAATCTAAGAAATTTACCCTTCCTTTAATAGTATTATATTTTTTTATCATGTGTTTCATTCAAGGTTCCCTTTCTAATATTATTTGATTTAGCACACCTTTCCAAGGAAGCCATAAGTGCAAAAAATTAGTAGACATATAGACATTTAAATATTTAGTCCATTCTCTACTTAAAAGCAATCCATAAGCACTAGGAATTTCTACCACTTGGATATCAATGAATTGTTGAACCCTTGGTTCACTATCTAGTTGTATATGCACATTTATTAATTCTCCTACAAACTTAACTCTAGATTTATCCAATTGAGTGACCACCCTATCAAATTTGATTGGAATTAACATGAGTTGTTCACATATCCTAGTAGGCATAATGTTGGTTAAGGTTCTCAAATATAAAAGATAATTATGAACATTTTTTCCAAATATCCTAATTATAACTAAAAAAGGTGGGGACTCTGATTTGATCATTTATGTAATTACATTTGCATTATCATTCTTAGGGGGTTTCCCAATTTTCTTTGATAAAGATTCAAAGAGTAAGTATCTTTGTTCTATGATTTGAGTTAGCTCATGTAGAGTGATATTAGCTTTATTCTTTTTCATATCTTCCACAATGTTGTAGCCAACTTTGCTTAGAGGATTAACAATTAACGTCAACTTATAATAAATTCTTCTAGGAGGCTCAAGATTATTCTTTGTTATAGTGTTTAGAGGGGTCCCATAATTTTTAGGAGGGGTAGAGGTAGTCAATGGTTTTTTTTGTTCCCTATTTCTCAGAGGATATGTCTTAAAAAATTGTTAGAATGCTTGAATTTCCTCAAGAACATTCTTAGGCTCATTATCCTCTTGAAAAGGGAAATTAAATGTTTCCACCATATGCACTTGGTTAGATGGTTTAGATTTAGAAGAATTTTTAGCAACCTCTTTATTTAGAACCACCTCAAACATGTCAAGTTCTTCTTGAAAAGCTTTAAAATATTTACAAAACTCAATACAATAAATATCACCATGTTTGGAATTAGCATGTACCATAAAATAATCTAGTAAGGCAATATCAATGAGGTTTATATCCATATTATTTTTTATAAGGAGAGACTCATTATCTTTTTATTGTTGAAACTATCATTGTGAAACCTATTCTTGGGTCTATTGAATTTTTGGAAAATGAAGTTCCTTCCAAAATTATCATTAGCATTACCAACTTGTTTTTTCAATTGCAAAAAATCAGTGCTAAGCTTCTATACCATTTTCAATATATATTCATTCTCATTTTTTGGAACCTCAACATTTTGACTCTGGTTACTGTTAATGCTATTGACAATAACTAAATCCTTCTAATCATTATCATGAAATCCATTGGTAACTTGATGGCTCAAGAATACTATATTTTGATTAGGAACAACATGACTAGTAGGCAATACATTCAAAGCAAGAAATTGGTTTAATGTTGGAGTATTTGGTTATTAATTTGGAAAAGGTTTAATGTAGGAATTTGAGGATTAATATTTAGGATAGAGTAAGCCATCTATCCTTGGATTTTCATTTGGTCACTAATAACCAATACTTTATAATAGGCTTGAGCCAATGTGATGATAACTAGAATAGCTCTCTTCAAAAATACAAAAGTCATAGGGTCAATATCATCTTTATAAACCTCTAGAGCTAAAGCTTTGTTTAGGTTTATATGGATCCATGGTCTGACTAAACATCTTTTGGAACTTGGCATTAAATGACCTAATAGGTTCACTTGTATCTCTCTTCATATTTTTCAATCAATGATAAGTGACATAAGGGCTTATGAACTTTCCAAATTGATCAATGAAAATACTGTAAAAATTATTTCATGAAACAATATAATTGTCAGGTAGATTGAGGAACCATTCATATGCAACATCTTTAAATGTAAATGGGAATAACCTACATGATACATCTTCATGAATAAAATTCAATAATCTTAATGTAGCTATGAAAGATTTAACATGTTCTTCAATAGTTGTAATACTAGTTGGACTAAATATTGGCAAATATTTTTTTGGATTATGTGGTAAATCATGAACCACACCTAGTTTATTGATAGGGGAAATTTCAAGCCATGCCATGTTTTGATGAATATCAAGCACATGAATCTATTACAATTTTGATGATGGTAGAGATTTAGAATACCTACGCTTACCTCTATCTTTCCTAGTCCTTCCTTGAGTTTCTAGTTTGAGCAAGGGTTCTCTAGTCTTTGAATGTGATATGGTCCTAATTCTTGGTAATTCTAGATTGAAGACTAAGGATCCTATTTTAAAACATGGTGTAACACATTAATCTATAAATAATGACAAATAATATGCACACTAAGCTTAATTTTCAAAAAAATGTTCATAAGAGGACAAAGGACATCAATCTTTAACTAAACAAGTTTAAAGATGTACTAAATTATGCAAAGATGACCAATGTTTACAAATTATAAATAAAATAAACTTATTATTGTCAAAGAATTGTCAATTTTGAGCAAAATAAGCCATCCTAACTCCAAATACTAATAAATTTTTAACAACAAAAGTTGTATTTATGCAAAGGTTACCAATCTTTACACAATTTATCTTAAAAGAAACAAAATCATGTAAAATGTAGATAATTCCAACCAAATACACTTCTAAACATATGAAGAATATTTAAAGAGGCCCTCCTTTTATTTCTAGTAGAGCTTCTCCTATTGATGCTTATAATTGTACCATAAGTGATCTTAGTGTTGAAGAACACTTCTCATGTTAAGATATTGAGAATCTATGGCATGAGTTATAGTTTGTGACTATTCAATAATTGGTTGTGGTGGAATAAAAGCAAAGTATGAGAACTATCCATAATATTTATCTGATTTAGTGGTTGGGAATCCCCAGGGTCTATATTATTTGAATAGTTAATAATTTTGAGGATTCTATAGTTAAACTAAATGATTATTAACAATGACCTCTAAGCTAGAGTGAATCTTGATAAAAATAAGAAAAATGAATGGTAAAGAAGGAAGAAACATGATTTCAAGTTTTCATCTCAAATATTATGACAAAATTCTAATTACTTTGAGCACATTTGAACCAATTTAAGTTATAAAATAGCATAATCTCAAATTATATCTCAAATCAAGAAAAATTCAAAGGAAAACATATGAATCATAAGTAAAAACCAAATTTACTTTAAAAATTTGCTATTATGATATGGATAACCTAAGTACATCAAAATATAGAGCAAATAAAATAAAGTATATTTGAGATCTTTATAGTCAATTTACCATTTATCACAAATTAACAACCCTATGACAAAGAATGTAACTCAAAAAATAAGAATCATTCAAATTCAAGATAACTCCCTCTTATTGAGAGATAGCATAGACATTTAACAAAAATTATCATACAATCTTTTCAAAATTCCTTAGTTGTATTAAATACTCCTAGTACCAATTGATCAAAAACTCTTTCTTTATGAATGGTAACTATCTGCCTATTTATAGGAAACATAGGTGGTTAAGTGGTTAACTTTCAAAAATATCTAGATGTGGATAAGGATAGTTGTCTTTGATACAAAGCCACAATGTGAAAAAAAATCATGCCAACTTGATCAGAAAAAGTATATGCTAACATAAGAGAATATACTTTACAACAAGAATATTCTTTTAGGAATTCTATTGGTGGGTCCTTCGAATTATCCTTATTTGTGGAATACTTTCACCTTGGTGTATTGCTCATCGACTAGCTCAAAATCCACTATAGGATTCATTATATAATCCCCTTTTTATCAGCTAACTTGTCAAATTCACTATCTACCCAAGATGCATATTCCTGTATTGTCAAGAAGACCTGAGCTTCCAAATCTTGCTTTTCTATTTCCAAGTTGAGGATTCTCTATTTCAATCCTTGAACTCCATCCAAGGCCATTGTTTATTGGGATAGTACCACACTAGCTACATACTCTTGAAAAATAGGATGCTCCCTTTCTAAATATTTTGGAATAGGAGTTAAGCTTGTAAATGGCTCCACCTTCTAAAAGGTGAACTCTTCAGTACCAACATTGACTTTCTTGGTCACTACTCTTTCAAGATTTGATGTCTCTAAATTAAAATGGACTTGAGGATCAAGTTATTTCACCTATGTTTGTTCAAGAATCTCTACATTTAAACACCCAGAGGCTCTTGGGGTACCAACCCATTAGCTTTCCTTATTCTAAAGAATCTAGATACTTCTCTCTAGTTGTTTGTTTAACATATCCTAAATACATGGTTTAACATTATCCTAAACACCTATGTCCACTTGAGTCATAGCTAGATAAGGAGAAAGAGATTGGATTTTATACAACTTAACATAAATAAACCAATTAGTAATGGTTGGTACATAAATATGATTCTCATCACTAAAGAGGTTTATTTCACTAGTAGGGTGAGTGAAAGTTAACCTAGGCCTCTTTCTTGGATCCTAAGGCTAATTCTACCTATCTCTTTCCACTACTCAATGGAACCAATTCCTTGCTTGCTTCCTTAGATGGGTCTTCTTCCTTATCTAAACCATAAGTAGCTATGATGTTAACAATGGAACTCTCTACTATTTTTTTGGTTTCCAAAGCAATTAAGATGATAACATCTATTGGGGAAGAAGGCCTTGGTAGGGATGCCTAAATTTGGAGGATTTCAATAGGTCTTTGCTCAATCTTGGACTCCTCACTTATATATTTACCTTTTCCTTTTACATCCTCAAGTTTCTCAATCTGAGATGACTTTGTCAATTCTCCCTACTGAGGCTTAGAATATTCACCCTAAATAGGTGGTTCTTGATGTGTAGTCCTAGATGGTACTAATAAAAAATGATATTATGAAGGATGTAACTACCATATTTATGTTGAAAGCTTATTATCCATGACCAACCTATGTTCTAAGGTTATTTTTTAGTTTTTAACTCTAGATAGGACTTCTTAAAATTTCTTTTCCCTTGTGTAAATACCATCTCCCACACCTAGTTGATGCTTGTACTTAGTCTTTAGGACCTTCCTATCCTAAATATGGTTATCCACTCTATTATTGGGGTCCCACATCTTAAGATCATTTAATTTGAAATCAAAAGAGTTCTTATGCACCACCATGATCTCTAGCTATGTACAATCCTTGATTATAATTCTACCAATGTTTAGTGGGAAGGGATGAACCTAAGCCTTCTTATTCTTATTGAAGTGTCAATCTATGCCCTAGATGATTTGATAATCAATTTATTACTCTACAAGCTTACCAAGAAAATATATGGGTAATCTATATGGTTGGATCAAAATTCCTTCTTTCCTTATTACAATGCAATCTAGATAGAACCACACATCCCCCATAGTATCCACTTGTTTTTTGATTATAGGATGAAGTCTAGGCATATGAATACTATTTATTGTCTCAAAAATGACTGGGAAGACACTATCACATATGAATTGCATATGATTTCTATATTTTACAATATCTAGTTTTGTGTAATGATTAGAAATGGTAGTCTTACCATTAGGGGACCAATTTTGGATGCCAAGGAAATTAATAAAGGCCAAGAGTGATTATAAGAGATAAGACATCATAAATAAATGTCTAGAGGTCTTTCTCTTAATGGCTATAAATTGTTTGGCCAAGAAGAAACTTATCAAGTCTCAAATGGGAGGGGTTAGGTTCTATTCCAACATGCAATGGACATAAGACACCCAGAACTTACTCACATACATTTTAGAAGAGGCACCAAAGGATTTTTTCAATAAGGTCATAAATACCCTAACACCTTCTCTAAATTGGGTAACAGGAATCTCACCATTAGGGGTCTTGAAAACATGGAAAACTTGGATTAACCAAGCTGAAAGAACTGAATCTAGGTTTTAGGAATTTGTCCATTCTCTTAAGGACAAAAGATCAACATGAGGTAAAGGGATCTTATAAAAAGTCTCAAAGGCCATAAGAGATATACATGTAACTTTACTAACATTTCCTTTATGAATAATCCATTTTCCATCTACTTTGTAGTCAATGAAAATAGGAACAAGAAGGTTGATGCATTTCATTACCTCTAGTTTCATAGTTGCATGATGAAGGCCTACCATTTTAATTAATACTAAATCCTTGTATCTTTGGTACACTGAAGCATTCCTCTTTTCTTCTTGAGAAATTGGTTCCAACTCTTTGACAAAGAAGAATAATTTAGACGAATTCTTGATTCCCTGTATATTTAATGTTGTTGAATCCAACTCTATGTCTCTAAAGACCCTTCCTTCACCATCTAAATTTATATAAATCTCTACTTCAATCTTCATCTATTGCCTACCTGCTATCATTGATAATAGTGTATTGTAATTGTAAATATATCAAAGTTCTTACTAAGGCATCTACTCTGAATTTAGTTCACAATTATCTCAAGTGTCACATAATAAATTTGAATGGATTCTAGCCTTATTTATGAAGGGATTAGGGTTTTTCTACTTTAATGACCAAAACATCCAACTTTGATCTGATACATGCCTTAGATATGATATAACTTACTTATCATCTCTCTAGTGTTTTCAATCATGAAATATCTTTGATTTAAATCCTCCATACTTATGGGAGGTTATGTGGTAAGGTTCCATACCTTTCATCATGACAATTTTCATAAATGCCATTTGAAGAGTGACAATTAGTTTTCAAAATTACCTTTTATTTTTCTTTGAAAATCTAAATCCAAGTCCTTACATTTCATTAGTTCTTGATCTTTGAGGTTATTGATTATTCTATGTGTCAATCTTTTGAGGCCTTTGAAAATTATTCAATTGGCTCACACCATTGGATCAAATCTAGCGAGCAAGTGATCACCATTGGTTCCTTTGAGAGGTCTTGAGGCTTATATGTTTATGTGCACTATTGGATTAAATCTAGCGAGCAAGCAATCACCATTGGATTTTTCAAGATGTTTACCATTTTAATCAGTAAAAATACTTAGGCCAAGATTTTTATGTCTCAATCTTTCCTTTATAAAAATAACTAAGAATTTATTATAAAGGATTTTAAAATGCCCCCTTTGATTACGCTTAAAAAAATTGTCTAAGTTAAATTTGATGGGTTAGGTCCTATCAAATACATCCTCATAGGCATCAAATGATAGGGGAAAACCTATCAATTTTAAGACAATTAAATATTTCTATTTCAATTTAAATTTGATAGGTTTGGTCTAATAAAATACATCCTAATAGATGTCAAATGATGGGGGCAAACCTATCAAATTTAAAACAAATTTATTGATCCAATAACTGAATGCCATGTGTAAAACCATCAAGAGATCTCAAAGCTTTGGGGATTATCTAAGTTAAATTTTATGGGTTCAATCCTATCAAATATGTCCTCATAGATGTCAAATAATGGGGGTGAACCTATCAATTATAAGATAATAAAATATTTCTATTTCAAGTTAAATTTGATGGGTTTTGTACTGTCAAATACATCCTCATAGACATCAAATGATCGGGGCAAACCTATCAAATTTGAGATGATAAAATTTATTTTACACCATTAGATTTAAAACCTATGATCAAGAAATAAATGTTAGATCCTTACTAGGGCCATAATAATTAACTATATGCCCTTCTAAAAGACTTCAAGCTTGATGCACTATTAGATCAAATCCAATGAACAAGTGTAAAGTGTTAGATCTGTAAAAGGGTATGAACTTTAAGCTAAAACCTGAACATGCATAAAATTTATTTCTAGATTTTCTTGTGAACATTTAAATTCAAATTGATAGGGTTTTTTTTTGGGAACTTTGACTTCTTTCATGGAACTTGCAATTAATAACCTTCAAGACAATTTTTAGCAACATCAAAAACATGATCAAACAATCTTTCACACTTATTTCAGGATATAAAAGTTCTAGAAACAATCACATGGGTCCCCTTTAAAAAAAATATTGGGGGGGTGGGGGGGTGTTGGTATCAACACATATTTTCCAAGAATATAAAATACCACATAATAGACTTGATAGCTATCTTATATAGATTCAAAGATCATGGAAAATCTTTGAACTCAAAAAAGTGCATTTTTGGGGTAATAGAAGGTAAGTTTCTTAGCCATATCATCTTGGAAAGTGTAATATCTATATATCCTTAAAGAATGGAGGCAATTCTAAAAATTTCAATGCTTGACAATATCAAAGAGTTGAATTCGTTCTTCAATAAGATCAAATTCATTAGGAAGCTTATTTTGGGCTTTGTTAAAATAGTCCAACCATTGAATAATATACTAAAGAAGAATTAAAATATTAAATTGAAAATGAAATCACATGTGGATTTTAAATAAATAAATAAAGAAATTATAAATAATCTAGTGTTAATCAGTCCCAGCTATACAAATCTCTTCCAAATTTACTCATTCATCTCATAATATTATAGTGTTATCATTTTAACATAGAATAAAGATTATAGAAATGAGATACTTATCTCATTCATGAGATCTCCACTCCATAATTCTAAATTGAGATATTAAAAAAATGACAAATAATATTTTTCCTTGATAAAAGTAGTCAAGAAATTCATGCACTATATTCTCCATAGCAAGGTTTTTGTAGTGGTGTTAGACCCAACAATAAAATCTATTGATGAAAAATGAACTATGTGAATGAAGGGGAAGTGGATGACCATTCTCTAATAGTTTGACCTGGATATCTAGCCAATGAATATCATAAAAGGATAAGGACTTAATAAATCCTTGGCTAAAGTAGACCCATAGATAGTCTACTAACAATTCCTAACTATACAAATACCTTCTACATTTACTCATTCACCTCACAACATTCTAGTGATACCATTTTAACATAGAAAAAAGATTATAGAGATGAGATACATATCTAATTCATGTTCTCTCCACTCCATAATGCAAAATTTAGATATTAAATGATTAACAAACAATATTTTTCTTTGATAAAAGTATTTGAGAAATGTAGGTACTATATTCTCCATAACAAGGTGTTCGCAGTGGTGTCAAACCTAGAAATAAAAGCTATGTTGATGAAAAATTAATTGGGTGAATGAAGGGGAAGTGGATGACCATTCTCTAATAGTTTTACCTAGATATCTATCCAATGAATATCATAAGAGGTTAAGGACTCAAAAAATCTATGGCTACTACTATCAATACATAGTCTAGGATATTACTAATGATGAATGGTACCAAGATGTGGTCTACTAATTATTGAATAATGAATGCCCATGTCACTTGAATTCAACTCAAAGAAGATACTAATGCCTTAAAATAAATAATTTCATGATAAAATCAAGTATAATATATATAAGAAATCACGAAAAAATATATCTATGATGCCTAAACAAGCAAGAAATAGCTTCAATTCTCAATTATTTCCATGGAAAATATGGAACTAGTCATGGATCAAGGAGTGTTATAAATCATCATATACTCAAGTTTAGGTTTTAATAGGCTTCATTTTTTCAAAGATGTACATGCTCACATTTGGATTTGTCATACCATCCAAGTTTTCACACATAGAGAGCATACACCCATTATGCCATTACAACTAGTTATTGAGGCTTGACCATTCATAAAGTTGGGATTGGATTTTTTTGGTTCCATTAATCTTAACTCATCAATAGGACACAAGTTCACACTTATAAAAATTGATTATTGTACCTATTGGATTGAATCTAAAACATGTACTAACTATACAACTGATGTGGTGATCAACTTTTTAGAAGAACACATCTTCACTAAGTTTGGGATGTTTACTACATTGGTATGTGACAATGGTCTCAATTTATCATCTCTTCAATTTACTAAATGGACTTATGAAAACTAGGTAATCCTAAAACTTTTTTTTAATTATTATCCACATAATAATGGGGTAGGATAATCAACCAATTAAAATTTCTTTGATGTAGTTAAGAAAATATTGGAAAATAACCCTAGGGACTAGCACAATGTTTTGAAATTTTATTTATGGTCTGATAGAACCATAATTAAGACAACCCTAGGAACATCACCTTTTCATCTTTTTTATGGCCAAGATCCCATCTTTCCAATCAATCTAAGAATACTTATGATTAAATTCATGAGATACTACTTGGAAATAAATGATAAAATAGAAGCTTCCCTCCTTAAACTAATACAACCTAAGGAAAAATGTGATACAACCCTATTGCATTTCAATAAACAACAATAGGTTTCCAAACATTGGTTTGACAAGTGAGAAAAGGTTAAATCCTTTATAATATTTAACCTAGACCTTTTTCAAGGCAAGGATCATGATAAAAAGGGACAACGTGATATGTTTGATGCCCTATGGTTGGGTACCTACCAAATAACTAAAATTCTAAGTGAGAATGTATTCTAACTAAGGTGTCTAACTGGTGAGGACATATCATTGTATGTCAATGGGTAGTTCTCAAAAAAATACTTATAGGCTTGAATTAACCTGACAAGTTCTTATAAATACCTTTTCTTTCCCTTTATTGCTTTATTTTTTCTTTCCTATTTCATTGTTAGTTTAGGTTCAATTTTCTTCAATTTCCCACTTTTTGTTGATGGTCTAACCTTGTTCCTTGTTTATTTTTATCCCAGTCCAACTATTTTCTCGTATAGGTTCCCTTATTGATAAAAACAAAGAATAAAAGGCATGTATGTAGGTAACCCAAATGATGTTTCTAGTGTGTAACTACTCTAAGTAGTTTGTGGCCTTAGATTTTATTTTTGAATTAGTTTCAAAGGTCTGGATATCATGTGTGTTCTAAATTTGTTTGATTTGGGTTAAGTTTAGAGAAAACTATCTAGTCAATGAAGACATTCTCTTGAAGCCAAACACAAAATTCACATCTTAATGGTTTTTGGGTTTACCTGGATTAAACTACTACAATGAAGATATACGATGAAAAATCTATAGTCTTGATTTTCACTTTATACCATGGTCTCAAACCTAGAATTGAGATGTTAAACAAGAAAGAGAAAAGATAAATCAAGACAAGAAAATAAATTAAAAAGAGAAATTTAAAGAAAAAATGATTCTAGGTGATTTGGTAAACTCCACCACAGGGTTTACAACCTAGTTGGTCGTAGAGTAAGGCCTAGAGTGGGATTAAAAGTAACTATGTTTGTGATATGGATGCCTATTTAGTAGTGGAACAATGTATATGCAATCATTCTCAAGGTAGGATTCACTATCTTAATGACTATATCCATATCAACTAGTCCTTGTTAGTGCTAAGAAATAATAATTTAACCCATTTTCACACACCTGATCAATGAAAATGTTTTAATTGGTCCTTTATCTACTCCTATCTTCTCCTCTCTCAAATTTTTTCACATTTCATGAATAGTCTCAACTAGAGATCCTAGGTTCATAGACATGTTTTTGTCATTTAAAAAATACTTAAGACTATTTTTTAATAGAATCACTATTAATTATGTCTTGTACAACATGCCCTAATTATTTTAGGAATAATGTAACCTCTCTCTTTTGAATTTTGATATACTCCTATTTGTGCTCGCATTTAATTATCATCAGCACCATAATTTGCCTTAGTGGTTAAGTCTTAGTTTTCATGCTGAACCAAAACTCAAAACCATCACCATTAGAAATACCACATCCATGTGAGCCAACTTTGTATTTTACACTTAGTGTAAAAGTATAGTTATGACCTCTCAATTTTATTTTTAAGCTTGGCTCTCTTTTCTCTCTAAATTTTATTAGCCTATTTTATGTGGTTGTCTTGATATCTATTCCATTATAACTTTTTAAACCTATCCCATTATGATGATTAAGTCTAAATGGTAAAGTTTAATATATAACACTTGCCCCCAAAATGAAGTCTCACTGCACTTACACTCATATGGCATTCTTTCTCACCCATTCTTTTAGCTACCTATAGCCACTTGGAGGGGTCACTTTCATTTATGTGTCTATTAGATCTCAGATACCTGTTTCATCTTTTTTGTCTTTCTCATTTGAATAAGTTTCATATTTTACTTTTTGAGAAAAATCTCATTTTGGGACACTTATCTCACTTTTCATATCTTCAAAATAGGCATTCTTTGTCTTATCCAAGTCTCTCATGTTGACCTGAGGTGTCATCTTGGGTTTCATGCCATTTTGGTCCCCATAACCTACTCCATAGTGATCACTAGGCTTATTCAATAAAGTTTCATGTTCATCACTTTTCCCCTAGATGTCTCCTTGATCTTCATGCCTTATTGGTAAAATATCACTCTTATAGGTGAAAAACTTGTTTATTTCTCCATTTTGGTCTTTTCCATAACCAATTAAGATTTCCACATTGAAAGTTGCCTACATGTTAAATTTTTGAGGTCCCTAGACCTAATCAGGGTTTGAAAGCTTGAAATAGTCTTGGGAGTGGTTTTATGCAATTCCTTAGTTAATGAGAACAAAAGTTTCAAATAGGTCTTAGGCTTTGATGAAGTTTTTTAGTAATTTTAGTCAAAATTTTAAGCTTGACTGGGTCTTCATTCTCTTCATTAGGTTTTTCAATGTCATTTTCCCTAGGGGGAACCTTATTTATAATTGGGGATGAGTCCCCAACAAGGTCTTAAATTATCCCCCATCTATTCTCCCTTTTTTAATCAAGATCAAGGACCTAACTAGGTCTATCAGGGTTTCTAGACCATCTATGCCATGTCCTCTAGGATTTTTCCCTTTCAATTCCCCATAAGCTATTCAATCAGGGTTTTATCCCCTAAAACTCCTAATGATTATGTTTGGGCTTTAAAACCCTAGCTATAATGTAGAAACCTAGTTAGGATCTTGAAGGACCTAATCAGGGGTCCCAATCCTGATTGGGTCTTTGGGCCCCCAAACTAATTTTTTCCCACAAAAAATCTCAACATCTCATTTGAAAAAATCCAATTACAAAGGGGATAAGGCATTCAAATTTATCATCTAAATACATGAAATTTTATTAATATTTATGGGTAGTGATTAGGTCTATTAGCATTTTCAAAGGGTGCCATTCAAGATTCCAAAGCTCGATTATCACTAGGATTAAATGTTTTTGAACAATAACATTAAAAATCAAACCAAATGGCTTGAAATGTTTGAAGAGGTCTACAAACCTATTTTTGGGAAACCTTCACTTTTTTCATGATATATTGAGCATAAAGTGTTGGTTTTTTGATCTATTTACTTTGTTCCAAAGGTGAATCCATCATGAATTCCTAAATATCCTTTATTTTGTGTAATTATACTTGTCAAAAAACATTTTTTCATTTTTATGTGACTTTTAAAGTTCATTTATTTTAATTACAAGTTCTAACTTGATTTTTGGTCTTATGCAGGCTTGTGAACAATAAAAGTGGAAAATTTGGAGGGAGAGGCTGGGAAAGCAGGCATTTGAGGCATTAATGTGGTTTTTGAAGATTTTATAGGGAAAATATTCCCCATGGAAGCCCCATTTGATATATATTGGATAATTTTGACTCTCAATGGATTGGGTTTTTCTCCACACAAGAGATTGGGTCAATCATTCCTTTCAATTTATGCATTATTTTCATTTTTTAGTGTAATTTCTCTCCCTCAAATACTCCCCTACCATTATGATGGATATGTTTTGGAGATTAAATGTAATATACCTAGATTTTATTATCAAATGATCAATTACTAATTAATACAAGACTAGGATTATATTTGCTTCATTTTATGTGTGCAAATGGTGTTTGTGGTTGTATTAAATTTATCTTCTCCTCCTAGAAACTTACACTAGCTATGCATTTGATTATGTAAGTGTTGATTACATCAGAGTATGGTTTATGGATCTATTACTATATTGATTTTGAATTTTCCTCCATTATTTTAGGGTTTTATTTCTCTTTTCCCTTCCTTCTTTTGCTATTTTTATCAGTTTTTAAGCTAGGATTTGATACTAATTTATGTTGAAATGACTATCTAAATATTTGAATGTTTATCTTCTTTTCTCCATTATAATTATGTAATAATTAATATTTGATCAATGAAATGAATATAACAAAAGTAGCTACAAACATCAAACAAAACCCTACACCTGTTGATTTCACAATTGGGAAAGTTTTTAATGAATGTTTTTCTATTTTAGTATACCATAATCTTTTGATTTAATGAGTGAATGAATACACATGTTTTTTTTTACACACTATAAGAAACTCATAAAAAATTTATTTAAAAAACTCACTTTATTTTACATTTTTTAAATACCCAAAACCTGCTAAAAATGCACGTTTCAAGTTTAGGATTGATAGAACCAACAAAGGCCCCTTGAATGGAATTGTCACAATAAGCCACTGAGTGAAGATCAATGCACCTATATTGGGTAGATAAAAACATTGGGGAGCATCCATGGAATCTCATTTCAAGAGAGAAAAGTTTTTAGATGATCCTACAACATTGTCATGTGCTAAAATTCATGTTAATAAATTTGTAGATTGTAGAAAATATTATATTCACCCTATTATTAGACTTATCATTAATATTAAGACTGATGATACATTTATTAAAAATAAACAAGATGCCTTAGAATATTTAAAATTAATTAAATACTTTAATAGGAATTCACATCAGATTGATGTAATGATATATGTAATAAGAGATGAGTAGAAAAAATGGCTCAAGATTTTACATTAGGTATTTAGACCACTATTACTAGTATTATTCCTGTGCTCACACTTTTAATGATATCTATCACATCCACCCAATGTTTAAGGATAAATAAGGCCTTGAATATGTTTTAGTTGCTATTAATAAATTTTAAACATTCACCCCTCCCATGTGGATACAAAAATTCCATTCCCAACCTTTCTGAATACATGCTTCCTTGAGTAAGATGTTATATCTCTACATACCAAGGTGTTACAATTAGAACAAGGTACATTGAGAGATAAACATACAATGGATTTACATGTTTTGAACCACAACCCATTATACCCTAAGATAACATCATATGCATTTATAATAGGATTCATATATCCTAATATCCCATTAAATGAATGTAAAGGCGATGCCAAATAACATCTTAGATATTTCCATGTATCATGCTTTGATTATACATACAACAAAAAAACATTTGACCATTTTATTTATAATAAGTCTTAAGGGATATGAATTGATATGGCTATATTATCTAACTATTAGATCCATAAGATAATTTAACCCCCTGGCCGACTAATTATTAACACATTTAAACATCAACATTGATGATAATTTATCACATGCTAAAATTTCTAAGCTAAAACAAGGATCCAATGAATAAATAAGTGACTGTGATTTGAAATAATACCATGGTAGCCAAGATTACCAATTTTATGGATGGAAATGAATTAAAAGATACTTTTTAAAAAAAATATATCACCACTTGACAAGTTAATTATATTCAAGATATTTAAATCATTTAACAAGTTATGCCATATTGTGAGAGATAGAGAAGTCAAATTAATTGATTCAAAAAAAATTAAGTATGCATCAAATCCTATGAATAATTGAATAGTAAAATTTCAAATCAAATATAATTATTAAGATTAAACAAAGTGATATAAAAATTAAGGCAAATAGTATAGTCACAAGTTTCTATCCCTTATAAGCACACTTACGATTATTAATGAAAATGAGGCTAATTTATGGAGTTGTGTGCATCATAACGGTTTGAGATTGAACACAAAAAGGAAGATAAATTAATTAAAAGTGACCATAAATTGACCATGTCCTACATTCACATAGGGCAATATTGGTCGACATGCTAGTATCAAATGATGATACCAACTCGATTCTACAAATTGGCCCAATGGAAACAAGGAATCAATTTTGAAACCAAATTAACCAGATGCTTGTTTATCTAGAATTTTAATTATCAGACTACAATTTTAGTCATATAGTCAACCATAAAATCAAATATCATAATCTCTTTATTAATTTATATATTTTGCATTTGCCCTTTTTAAATCATAAGGATCACTCTTAGTATTTTGAATTCAGATATATGCTTGAATACCATATCTTATAGATATGAATTATATTTAAAAATCTACCTTAATTATATTAATCTAACTCATTAATCCAAATTATGGTAAAGCATATTTGTGAACCCGTACACATATCGATCAAGTCAAAAATCCTAGGTTTTCCTAGAGGTTTTCATTCTTCTAGGGTTTCAAGTTTCAGCCTTAGGGTCTTATTTTTAAATTTAAACTTTGATTAGTAGATAATAATACACATTCATCATAACCATGATGAATGCAAATTATTAGTTAACAAAAGTAATATAATTTACATTTTCATATTTTTCTAAATGGATATTATATCTTATTTGGATCAATTATGTAATAAAATGGGCAACAAATATCAAATCTAGATTTAGTAATAAGGATAAATTTATGAATGAACAATACCAAGCCTTCCTCCAATGCTATTATTGAAACATAAAATATGATATGACTATTATTACTACTATATGTAAAAGGGATTGTATGACTCCCTTTGTTCTTCCTAATGTATATTGTATACCATATTTCATTCACCATATTATTGGACTTGTAATAAATATTGAGATTGATGATACAACTATTAATAATCAATAAAACACCTTGGAATATGAAAAAAAACACTAAACACCTTAGTAAAAATTAACAACACATTGATAACATGTTATATAATGGGAGATGAATATAAAATGATGCCTCAAGTTTATACAATAGGTATTTAGACCACTATTATTCTTATGCCTATACCTTTAGTGACCTATGTCATATCCACCTAAGGTTTGGGGTTAACACAAGGCCTTGAAAATATTCTAGTGGCTATTCCTTTATAGGAAACATTCACCCGTACCATGATGGCTACACACATTCCATTTCCAACTTTCCCTAATGCATGTTCCCTTAAGAAAGATGTTATATCTCTATATACCAAGGTGTTTCAATTAGAAAAAGGTGCATCATAAGCTATTCATGCCATGAATTCACACACTTTATTCCATAACCCATTATCCCTTGAGGTAGTAGTTTATAACTTTATAATAGGATTTATAGCTCCCAAGATACCATTATATGAAGGTAAAGGTGATCCCAAGAAACATCTTAGATCATTCCATGCAACATGCTTAGATTATGCATACAACAAAAAATTATTTAACCAAGTTATTTACAATAATTATTAAGGAATACACATTGAAATGGTTCTATGATCTCCCTCTTCAATCCATAAGAGTATTCAACTCCATTGCCAACCAATTCTTGCACACTTTTACATCAACATTGATGAGAATTTATCATATACATAAATTTCTAATATAAATAAGGTTCTAATGAACTAGTCAATGATTATGTGCTTTTATATAAGACCATGAAAGCCAAGATGACCAATGTATGGTTGATAATGAATTAAAATATATATTCAAAAAAAATTTACTAGCACCACTTCATGAGTCAATTATAACCAAGAGATTTAAATCATTTGATTATCTATGCCATATAGTGAGGGATGGAAAAATCATCTTTATTAATTTGAAAAAAATTAAATATGCATCAACTTCTATGATTAATTCAAAAATGAAATTTTTAAGTAAACTAAATTATAAGGTCAAACCAAGTATGAACAATAATGTGTAAATATTAAATTCAATGCAATGTCACAACCCACAAACCATTTATAATTAATAACTCCACCAAATAAGTATTTTTAATGATTACTGTCACCTCTTCATGTGGTACTAAATAATTTTATGAGTGGAACCATATTAAACTTCTCTCTCAACAAGAGATCTATCTAATAAGACATAGATTAATGAAATTTAATGACAATGCATATTCTGAGTATCATCATATTGTAGGGCATTGATTTAACATATGTTTCAATATAAGACATAATATACATGATATAATAGTTTAAAAACTTATAAATTTTGGAACTCCCATAGAGGAATACCAAACATAAATCAAAAGTTGAATATATTTAGTGATCCTTTACCTAAACATGAGTTAAAAGAAATTAAGGATAATTTATAAGTACATTATGCATACGTGTTCTCCACTGGTGACATATGATCATCCACTAGATAATATCATTAGTATTATTATAAATACTCCACCTCATTGTCCCATGATCACATTAGTTGGAAAAAAAGATAATTATTTACGATTTATATTTATATGCATTGTTGATAAGAGTTTACATTGATGAACAACCTATACAAAGTGTTATAATTTAAAATGGTTCAAGTGACAAAAATTTCATAATGACATTTCTCAAATCCCTTGGGTACACATTAACAAACATAGAGGATACATCAAAATCAGTTAAAGGACTTTATAGAGATAGAAATAATGACTTGAGTTACATAGTATTACCAATTTAGGTGGAATCAATAGTATTAGCCACAACATACCTATTTTTTTAGATTAATGGGGTATTTGACATGTTGTTAGGATTCCCATGGATATAGATATTTTTTGCATTTCCATAAATAGTACATTGATGCCTAAAGTACATATTATATAACAAAGTGGTCATAATTCCTAGTGTAAGGTATGAATATACTCTACACTTAATGATATCTCATCTTCCACCCATACCACCACCATAATTGGTTGATACACATATTTAGGATCGTTATTAAGAGATAGTTGATACACCTACTCATGATAATTATTTAGAGAGGGTTGATATACCTATCTAGGATTAGAATATACATAGTCAATTTTGACACATACAAGATGTATCTATGAAACATAATATTCATCATCAATTACATCAAAGAGTTACTAAAAGACTAAAAATGCCAAATCTCCTACAGGACATAGTTAGCATCATAGGTTGTTTGGTGTGTTCCATAGAAAAAAAATAAATTAGATGCCCCCTTACTATAAAATAGACACCAAATGTTCCTTAACCTTTTAGAGTCACTCATCATACCTCAAGTTCTATGAGAAATTACCATGGTACATATGGTACATGTTGTGACTCCTTATTATATTATAACACGTCTCTAGTTGATACCTTTCATCCACAATAAAGGACCCTTATAATATTTGATACATAAACTCCCCATGGCCCTCCAATTGAAAGGATCATTGGTTAGCTTTTCCAAATGTCAAATATTTCAAAAATACAAAAAAGTAATTGAATAATTAGAAAATATAAAAACATTCAAATATTCAAAAAATTCAAAATCAGGACTTGAGAATAACATGATTTATAGTTTACACAATTTACGTATGTCATTTAACACATGTTTATTATAAGGAATATTATTTACATACACACATGTATTTCATTGTAATTGAGTGCTATGCATGACATATGAGTTACACATGGACATACAGATGTTGATTTTCCCTCTAGCTGGTAGCCATACCCATACTAGGGGAATCTTATTCTACATGTTTTAATATTAAAGGTTATATCTTTGTATGACCTTTATAGTATGTTGAGCTACTTATTTTTTCACACATGCCTTTCTAGTTACACACTGATATATGATATTCCTTTATACTATAATGTGGCATTACCATTAATGGTGTGACACTTTTACATGACAGGGTACTTTATGATTAACTATTGTGTGTGGCCCTTGGACTTTCTTAGTGTGACATCCTTGATGTCCTTTATTTGTGACATTTTAATGTTCTCTATCATGTGGACCTTGGCCTTGTTTGTTGTGACATTTAATGTCCCTTATATGTGGCCTTTAGACTTATGTGTGACATTAACACTTGTGATTGTTGAAATTTATGAGTTCCATGATCTATATCATGCATTGTTATTACATAGTTTTATTTAGTTGCACTTATACTATGTGATTTAATGATATAGTTATATATATGTGACACTTGTATGCCCTAAATTGCACATGTTAAATAAATTACTATGATTTTATATTCTATACATAATCAAATGATATTAAATGAAGCTATATTTCCACATGATATGATATAGTTAAATATTAATTTGATATGAGTGACTTATAGGATACATCCCTCATCTCAAAATTGAGGTATTATAGTCAATTTTTCATAGAGATATAAGACTCCATGAGTATAAAATTAGAGTAGAGTAAATATTTCAAAGATTCAAATAGTTCAAATATCAAATCATTTCAAATACATGATAAATTTGGGCACATTGATATAAAGTATAGGTGCATGTTCCATACATATACATTCAATTTTAAAATACTTAAGCATAGATCATGTATACTTGGCTGAATATGCATGGAACTATATACACTTTATAGGTATAGGATTACATGTTTTTTAATTTAAAAATATTTTCCATGTATTAATATAACACTATATTTCCAATCTATTCATACAAAGAATGAGTGGAATGATCACACTCCTAAGTCACATTTGTTAGTGTAGGTTTTTATTTCATTTAAGAGTTTTTTCCTATGCATGCTATTTAACTTTAGGTGTTATTAGGTCTTTTTGGTTCATGCCTATCTTCCACATATATATGTAACTTTGCTAAAGTTTTTATAATCAATTTGATCAAGGAAGTTATAATATAATTATAAAAATTATCATATTTCTTCTTTCATAGTTTTAATTATAAGTAAGGTTATCATTGTAACATAATTAATGTGTGTTCACTCTACCAGAGATCAACTATTGGGAAATTACGTCATGGTATCAAAGTGGAGGTCTGGTAAATAGAATGTATGATTGTTTATTGTGTTGATATCAATTAAAATATTGAGATTTATTGTATTAGTTTCATCTTGTATTATTTATACTTATTGTGTGGTTCTATTTTTTCTTGGATTAGTTATCTCTTATTTGTGTAGGATGGTTTAATCTCATGTAGCAATTTTTGGAGGCCACCATTACTAAACCAGTCTTAGTAGGCTCACTATTACTCTTTAAAAGGAGTTTGAGGTGGCTTTTAAAGCCTCCACCAAGTCTATAGGTTACTGACCATAATTTTTATTTGATGTTACAACACTATTTAATCAATTTTTGGAAAGTATTGAGGCCTTTAAAGGCATGATATTAGTTATAAGGGCAAGGAGAATGAATCATAAAATATTGATTTAGGCACATGGAGACCTACACGAAGCTACCCATCACTTGATATCTCCAATTTTACAGTCTATTACACCATTCCCGATGCTTATTTGTAAGCCTTCCTTGGTCAAATTGTTTACATGTTGATCTGGTGAACACATAGAGAGGATCTCATTTATCATCCAATCCAAACCCCAATGTACTCCATTGATGTTTTCTTGGTGATTCATCTTGTAGCATTGGTGCATGGAATATTTAGGTAATAACACAAATCTAGTGCACATCTTCCCATTCCTTTTTTATTAAATCTACTTTTTCATGAAAGTGCATTTAAATTTTTTAGTGTAAGCTAAATTTAAAATAGGATATTATTAGCATAAAATATAAACTATTGTAACTTTTGATAGGCAACTCATATTTGAGTGTCATATTTTTCAAAAGTGCTTGTTTTTTGTGCTCATTCCATTGGAGCCATTTTTTGGTAATCAAATTAAATTTAGAAAGTGCCAAAATCGAAGGTGGGGGATAATAAAAAATAATTTATAGGGGTATTTTGGTGTGAATTATCTTCACTCTTATTTACATTCATGCCTTCTTTTTATTTCTATAAAAAAATTATTCACTATGGATCTTAATTTGATAATTCCACTCATGCCATTTAAGTATCATGAGTGGAAAAATAAAATGAAAATCATTATGAGGAGAAAGGGTTTACATCACATTCAAATGGTTATTTATACTAAATGAAATGACACTATATAAAAATTTAAATGGTTTAATTGTCATGATGAATACTTTGGATTGTTGTGTCTTTCTATGTCTCCTAGTCTACTCTTTCATGTTGAATATGCCAAAAATCCTAATGAAGTATGGAACACATTATAAAATATCTTTGGGAAGCTATATGTGATGAGAGGTCATGAATTGGAAAATTAGATCATTAGTTGAGGCCCAATAGTTTTAACACCCTATAATATTTCTTCAATAATTTTAAGTCTTTGATATTATAGTTAAAATAATGTGGAATAGATAATAAATACGATCAACTAATTAATTCTATACTATCTAAACTAGGTCAAAATTACTATGTATTTATCTTTAATTTACATGCCATAAAACGTGCTCTTAGAGCTACATGGAAAATTCCCTCTTTAGATAATTTTGTTGTTTATTTGACTTGGGAGAAAGACAAGTCATTACAGGTGGGTACATTGAAGTCATTAAAACCACATGCTATAATAATTGGAAAGGGAAAAATAAAGGCTTAAAATAATGAGAATAAACAAAATAAAAAGTATCTAGAGGAAAAGGATAAAAATCCTTCCACCTCCAAATCAACCAATAAGACCTCCTCTCATAGTGTTAAGACTAATAAAGAGAGGATCAAATATGGGTATTACATAGGAAAAGATTATGAAATAAATTGTTTGAAAAATTAGATTGACCACCTAACTATCCTTCTTAAGAAGAAAAATATAAGTGTTCCTGAGAGTATCAAACCAAGTTCATCATCCCTATAATCCTCCAAGGTAAATTGAAATGAAAAATTAAAGGTAAAAAAATATGGTAAGGAGAAAGTAAAAGGTAGGACCCTAATTTAAGTTTTAACCCCGACTCTCACATGGGTTATTGACTCTAGTGCATCAAATCATATGGATTCTTTAAAATTAGGGTTCACTTCCTTAGAACTATGTGACATGTCCATTATTTAACTAGATTACAAAACTTCTACACAATTTTTAAATAGAGGGTCTATTGAAGTGAGTGGTGGAACATTAAATAAATTTATAATTATTACCTCACTTTAAATTAAGATCCTATCAGCCTACTAGATTACTCACCTTGGTATGGGCATCGAATTTGAGTTCACTTTAGATTCAGTGTATGTCAAAGAGTTACATAATGATACTATAGTGGCAATGTGAATATTAGATAATAAAAATCAATTTTATACCTTCACACACTTTATCCCTAACTCTCCTTCAGATTATTATTCATTGGAATCACTTGGACTTGATGAAATTTATGAGCCTAAGAATGTTGTTAATGATGAGGAATCATTTTCTAGAAGATATGACTAAAATAGTGATGGGGAAACACTTCCACCATCTCCTTATCACCTGTCACATATTGAGGAGTTATTTATAGATCCACATAATTTTATTCAACTTTATACATTATAGGGAGAAAGGAAATTGATCTAGAACTCATTAGATATTGGGAAGGCTAGTACATAGTTACAAGTTATTCCCAACTCCTTCTCTACCTTTGCTTTTAATGAACCATCATTGTATGGAATAGTTAGATCATATACTAAGCGTGAGAAGTATAATTAATTATATAGGAACCACATCTTGGTTGTATATCTATTAAGTACTTGGTAAACACATTTACTATTCTAGGGTGATCCACTATTCATTTCATCTACTTCTAATCCACAATTACTCTAGATAGATCTTTTGGATGATACATAGTGGATATAAATAGTTATAGCTTCTAGTCATTTTTTAAACCTCTCTTATTTTTTATCTCTCTTTTTTTGGGAGATGGAGTTTTTCCTATGGGTTTTCTCCCTTTTTCCACTTTATAAGAATTACTTTGTAATTGGGTAGCTTATCAAGCCTAGTTAACAATACCTAGTTCTTATACCCACCTAAGATATGTTTAAGGGGGTGTTAATGTAGGTTTTTATTCCATTTAATGGTTTTTTTACACATGTTATTTATATTTATTGGGTTTTATTAGGTTAATAGGAAAGATAATCCCACATGTATGAGGATTTTGTTCATGCCTATCTTCCACATATATATGTACCTTTATTAAAGTTATTCTAATAAAATGATCAATGCAGTTGTAAAATAATTTAGTAAATTATTGAATTTATTCTTGTATAATTATGAATACAAATAGGGTTTTCATTTTAAAATAATTATTGTGTGTTAGCTCTACTAGAGATAAACTATTGGGCAATTCTATCAACATTGGACACACTGATAAGGTTAATACAAGTTAAACTTAAGAGAAATATTTAAAAAAATATATATTGAAATGAAAACATATAAAAAAGACATAAAAAGGAAACAAAAAATCATAAGAGCAAGCAATCAATTAAATTAACCACAAGTAGTAGAGGAAGAAGTGTTAAGTCCTATGGATTTTTAACCAACCCCTAGTTACTTTCAGTAGATTGGTCATGCATATTATGTATTTGATCCCAACCATACTTATCCATATAATTTTATTTATCCTCCTCAACCTATTTCATGGAGGTGAAAATAGTAAGTGTAATCTAAAGGAACATCCCTTAGGGATGTGTAGACCATCCTTGTCTACCAAAAGGATTTATTGGTAGAGAGGTAAAATGACACTAAGGGAAACCATTATAGTGTCTAATGTGATAATAAGGTGTACAATGATTCTTATAGTAATGGTCCCTTGGAGGTGACCATCGGTGAAGATAATTAGGCTGAACTTGGATAAAAACACATGGGCACTCCCACTATGATCCAAAAGAGTTTGGGAGTGTTCTACCTCAAGATACACTTTGTCTAGTTATAATTGGATCTAGAGATTGACATTAGATAACATATTAGATATTTTATCATTATAAAAATAGTATTCAAGAGTGGCATTCAAAAAATATCATTACTATTTTTTCATAGCTAAAAAATAACAAATTTTAAAAAATATTACAAATTTTCATGGATTTTGTTTGAATAATGATCAATTCCCCCGAAGAAAACCATATTATAGGTGAAAATTTCTAGATTAAAGGGATTAATATGGGTGTGAATCTAAATCCATGATAATTTTACATGTTTTAAAAGAACATGATTGAGCATTTATGGGTGGTTAAAGACCAAGGAGATAGAATGAGCCAAACCCATGTGAACTAACTAGGTGTCAATTATAAGTACATGGTGAAGAATAAAATAAATTAAGTGCAATTTTTTGGGTTCAATAATGTACACCAACACCTACTCAAATATTATTTTCTAGTCTTTCTTAGTGGAATTAAAACTCCACTTGACATTTAGAGAATCAATTTAGATGTGCTAATGGGAAAGAAGTTACTAACTGGAATTGATATTGAATGAAATGTATCTTAATAGACCATTTGTAATTAATCAAAAACCTATAAGGATATTTAACACCAATTTAATTAAGGTGCACATTAGATATAGAGTTATAAAGTTACATGATGGATTCCAACATGGTTATTGATAATTTTACTAATTTTTCCTTCCTCCATCCATGATAGAATAGTAAATTTTAGTTCATAAAAATTAAGCACACTAGATCACCATAATGAGTGTAAATTTAGAGAGAGCTCAAACTTAAAACCTTATTTTTCCTATCTTAAATTATTTTTGATAAGTTACCAAACCTTGTAAATACTCTTATCAAAAAAAAGCCGTCAATAGTCACCAAGACCTAAGTGATTAAATTGGTTTGAAGATGTAATCCCTTCTAGGATCCATGTACCATAGGTTTTCCTTGAGTGATGAAATTACTAAGAAATATTTTCCTTGTTTTATATCCTTCCAAGGCTCAGATATCTATTTTGCATAAAAGGCAAGACATTGGATTTTGGTGATAATAATACCAAGAACACCAAGGGATATTAATTTTATAAAAAATATCCCATTCAACCCATTAGAAACACTTTATGAATTTATAATTGTCCCACAAAAAATCCCTCAAAATTATATCAATCTTAGAATAAGTGAATTTTGAGAGGGGACAACAAGAAGACTAAAAAAACATACATAACAACTAGTAATTTAGATCATATTTGAAACTTTCCTGCAAGAGAGAGGTTTATAAATTAAAAAATCAACTTTTTTATTGCCTCATTGAACCACATATCCACATAGGTTAAAGAGAGTGTCCTAAAAATTAAAGGGGATACTGATAAAATTAATTTTTTTTTTGGGTTGAATCCATAGCCACTTATATTACAAAATCCATTAAGGTATGGGGGTGATAGATTGTTTATAACATTGGGTTTTCTCTCATTAAATGAAAATACTTGAAGCTAGATAAAATATATCAAAACATTCCATAGCATTAGAGACGTAATTTTTTTCTTTGACTAGGGTGAGGAAGGAAAAATTAGTAAAGTTACCAATAACCATTTTATTAGGAGAGTGGGGAAGAAATATAACCTTAGCCAAAAGTTTGTAAGTGTAATTAACTAGAAGATAATTTAACCCTTCGATAACCAACACAAAAAGTGAAGGAGAAAGATAAAATCCTTTGAGAATATAGAAAAATATACCAAATTATTTAGATTGAACACCATTGATGGTGATACAAGATATAATGTCTTGAAAGATAATTTTAATAGTGCTAAAAATTTTAGATCCAAATCTTAAATATTGAAGCATGGATATAATGAAATACCACTCAATTCTATTAAGGATTTTTATAAATTAATTTTAAAAAATAATTCCTTTTATTAATAGTTATTTGCTCATTCCATTCCTTCGTAGACAATAATAATGTTGTCAAGGATATATCTGCTATGGATAAACCTAGATTATTTAGGCTAAATGACAAGGGTTAAAAATAATTGACCCACATAGAAGAATCCATTGAAATTATCATGTAGGATACATTTAGAATTATAATTGGGAGCCAATTTATAATGAGATCATGATCTCATACATTGGGAATAAAATTGATGTTTCATTTTTATTATTTATCTTACCAAGAGAATTGGTTTGAATAGCTTCTAATATACTTGATGAATATTAGGCCCAACAATGTCCCTTAGCTCTTGATAAAACTCAATAGAAACCCATCAATACTAGGATATTTGTCAACAAATATTTTCATATGATCCTATTTACTTTAATTAATGGAAAAGAGCTTATTACATGCCATTATTTTAGATTTAATGAGCCTACAAGGCACCACTTGAAGGAATTGATACATATCATGCTTTATCTCTATGGATAAGGGTTGAGTAGTGAATAGATTGTGATAATGAGAGATAAAGTATTTCAAGATATTAGGAATATGAGTAGGGTAAGATCCAACTTATTTGATAAATTTGGTGTGGATAAGACTGAATAATTATTTTAAATCTCTATCTCCAATCTTTAATCAATCCATCCTTGCATGAATTTGATCTCCCCTAGCTTGATGATGATCTTCAATTTTGATCTTTTTCCTCCACATTATATCCTAAATTTTTAACTCATTGAAATAAAATAGATCAAACTCCTATTAAAATTATATTAATTCAAGATGTGAAGCCTTGTAAATATTAAATAAGAAAAAATTATTTACCTACCTTATATGCAAATAAAATTAATTATATAACTTATGGTATTTTCCCACCACTCAATCCATCCAAGAGTTATTTAAGTGTGGAGAGATAAATTCCATATTCAAAAAATGTAATTCTTTGTCTAGGAATGTGATATATGGGAAGTAGTAAGATAAAATTTCACCGTATAGATCCTTGGGTGGGAGGATAATCATTAAATTTCAAACTTGATTGGAAGTTGATTATAAAGGAACACATCCATAATGACAACAATAGTGTAGTTAAAATTATTGGTAAAGGTAAATTTTTTTTTCTTAGTCATAATCGATATGCCAAATAATTTTTAAACCCTATCATTAAATTATAAAAAATTATATAATATGAACCATGGTGAGGTGGCATGAATATGATGATGGTGGTTGGGATGGAAGAATGTGATTTTATTTTTCACATAAAACCATGTCTCTCTTTTACTAGTGCACCAATGCATAAGAAGTAACCCATCCTTGCATTCAAGGGATTAAATCATGTTTAATTCACCACATAAGATCAAATTATAATTAGGGAGGAAATAGACTAACATTTTTCCAAAATAATACCCTTTATATTGGGTCATTAGACACAAATATTTTCAATATCAAGAATATCATTTTTGAAATAAAAAAGAGACTAAGCAACCCAATGATTAGGATTCAATCTTAAGATAATAATTTGAGGTGATAAAGATGGATAAATTAAAGTGACCACTCCCCACATCCCATATCATGCTCATAAATTTGGAGAAAAATACTTGAACATATATGTGAGAGAAAAAATGAGTTTTTTTTTACAAACAAATAATTTTCATGTTAGAAAATAATTTATATGTATTTCAAACAATATATTTATAGGTTAGGTTAGTGAGGTTGTGTAAATTCCATGGGTACATAATAATTGAAAAACATATGTTAATATGTCGGTTTCCTCATCAATCTTAGCTAAAGTATAAAATATATTAGCCATGTAAGATTGACGGTTACCCTTCATGAAATATCACAACTGAAAATCATGCCATTTTTATTGAGCATGTTCACCAAATTATATAAGTGGTAAGGGGATACATTTATAGTGTTACACTACTTGTGTTAAAGTACCACTAGGTTACTAGATTCACCTAAGTTAATAATCTCTAGATGAGGTTGATACATTTGGTAGGCTACCAAATGGCATGGTGTGACTAAAATCATGGTAGCACATTGAGGGGTATGAAATAGCGATGGAAACACTATCTGAGTGGTATTAATTAATGGATTAGATTACATCAAAGAACATATTTTGGGTTTATTTTAAGTATATGAAGACTTTATATTAAAACATGAATTTTGCACACTATTCTTGATGTAAATTGTTTTCCATCCATCTACAAATGTCTAAAAAAAAAATTCCTAGGAAGTGGATTTGGGAAGAGTGGGATTATAGGTGGCCATAAGGAAGAATTCATGAATTTTATGGTCTGTTTCTTGATAATAAAAATATTTTTTTTGTAAGTTGATGTATATCACACATTTCATGATTCTTTTATCACCAATTTATATGTCGATAGTTTCCTTGAGATCCTTTGATAGGTATATTTCAATGCATATGTGTTTTTACAATTGAGCTTCATATAAAAAATTGGTTAAAAACTTATGAAATTATATAAAATATTAATTGATTAAAAAATAAAACCCAAAAAGGCAATGAAAGGCCATATAATTCAACTCAAACTAAGATTTTGAGCTTGGTATGCTATAAAATGATAAATTCTTAGGTTCAATGAGAGAACACAACTAATGTGTTTCAAATGAACCAAGACCCATGAACCATAATAACATGATAATGTTCTAGGTTACTAAATTTAAAAAAACAAAAAAATTTATCAAGTTTTGAATGGCCTCAATATTAACACAATGAGGGGCAATATATAAGTTAATCAAAGTAAATTCAATATTTATCAAAAATAGGGAATTATAAAAAAAAACATCAAGATGGTTTTTAGGGGTAGCATATATGCATTTTATAAGACTTTGAGAACAAATTTAAACTCTTGATTTTATGCCACTGATCTTCATAGCTTCATCAAATACCCCTGTAGAAAATGTTGTAGGACCCAATCAAGAAGAACTTAAAAGAAGACAATTACCACCCTACATGTGGTAATGGATTAATGGAAAAACAATAAATGCATGATATTATTTAAGGAAAATAAATAAAATATTCTCATACACATAAATTTGAGATATATATTTTCACATACACATATATTTGAGATTAAAGTTCTCATAATTTAACATATAGGTGGATACCATCCTATATCAGTAGGTATAGATTTAAGGATCATAATACTAGGTTATGCATATACACAACATTCTAGTTAAACTTGAATGAAAAATGGTTGTCATTCTAATTCATACTTATTAATTGTGAAGTCCAGATGGGAAAATGGGTATTTTCCATTATCTTTTGATTTCTATTTTATAATGAGTGAAATTAAATAATCAAAACTTGTGTTCATGATGGGGGCATCGACATTATTCATTCCATTTCAATTATGATTTTTTTTACATGGATAAAAGTTTATTGAAATGGATTGAAGCACTATAATTGAATTTAAGCCATCTAAAGTAATTTATTCTTTTTATCTGAGTGAACTCGGCCTGATTTTTCTCTCATTTACTTATGTAGTGATTTTATTGAGCTAAATTGATTAAATATTTGTCTCTGTTTCCTATATAGTTATTTGGGTTATTAAATTACATATTTTCCCCCACATTAATGAGGATTGGGGTATGTTTCCTTCCCAATTTAGGATCCTACATAGTTACATAAGTTTTTGGGTCATTATCACCCAGACTCTCTAATTGATTCAACAAGGGACCACAATTATCCAATGTTTTAAAGAATCATCATCTCAAGAAAGATATATGGAAACATGGTTTACAAACTAAAAGGTTTAATCCTTCCTTTCTATTAAAAATTTCTCAATCTTAGAATTTAGAATTTAGATTTCACATATGGACATTGACTACACATTAATTATAGGTTTGCATGGAGAAAATTTATACCTTTAGAGTCATCTCCAAAATACAAAGTGTGTTGTACAAACACATGTATATTTAATAAGTTTAATCTATAAATTATAGTACCAAAATAAAATGGGGTCATTTTTAGTTACTAAAATCTAGTATTTAATACTTGAAAATTAAAAGCTTGGCACAAATTTACCACATAAATTGAGCACTAAAATAAGGTCCTAATACATTATTCTCTCATACATTAATTTACTTTTATTAATCAACCCATACAATGTGCACATATAAATGTATAATAATACCAATGTTTGTTTCAAACCTGATAAATATCATACACACACATCTCTATAAATCTCAATTAATTATGCCTATACATGAGTTGGTTTCACTATATATGGTGAATATTTATATTTAATATTGATTTAATATGGTTGAAACTAAACCACTCCCAAAAATGAATATTTTATAAAAACAAACCCATATTTTGGTTGGCTCATCAACTTAGTGTGATTATAGCATGAGTTATTATTAAATTAGATCCACATATAAAAAATAAATGTATCATTCAAAATGGATTTTGAACTTATATTTTATACATATATAAATTATGTAACATTAAGAAAATATTTTGCATTCTTTGCAGTTTACAAAACCTATCACTATGAGTAGTCACAAGCAGATTTTGAGGATCTTAAAAGCTAAATCAAAGTAATCATTTTAAATTATCAAGGCCACATATTTAGTTACATACATAGAGTGAATGAACATAATTTCATAATCACAATAGGTGGGATAACTATGTGTCACTTGATTCCCATCCTTGGATTATTGGATACATAAATAATGGCTAAACATTAGGCAATGGTGATTTGGATCAGCTCAGTCTATTATAATTACCCCATTTTTTCAAGTTTCTATCCCTCAAAAGAACACCTAAGGTTTCAAGGAAAATTATGATAATTTATTTAGATACACACATCATCAAGGTTTGTTATCACACACATAGAAATCAAAGAAAGATATAATTGACTATACAGTGAATATGCCTTACTTCCACATAGGTCAATTTTAATCAAAAAGTTAGGATTGACCAATGATACCAAATCAATATTATGGACTTGACCCAACATAGATGTGAATGAGTTATAAAATTGAATGAACTAAAATTCCACTTATCCTTTATTTTTATTTCAAAAATATAGTCTCAGTCAGACAATCAAGTAAAAAATCTAAGTATCATGATATATTTAGTAATTTATATATTTAACATATTCACTTGTCAAATAATAACAATAAATTCAAATATATGCTTTAATTCCATATCTATTGATATAGATTAATTTTAAAAGCTATATATTATTAATTTTAAACTCAACCATTAATATAAATTATGGTAAAAGACACACATATGCACAAATTTTATATAAAATAATAAAACATACATAACATCATAATGTTATATAGCTAAAAAACATATTATATCAACATGTATAAACCATGTATAAAACCTAGATTAAAATATTGTGTGTGTGTGTGTGTGTGTGTGTGTGTGTGTGTGTGTGTGTGTGTGTGTGTGTGTGTGTGTGTGTGTGTGTGTGTGTGTGTGTGTGTGTGTGTGTGTGTGTGTGTGTGTGTGTGCACGTGCGTGCATTGAGGTATGTTCTTATTATTGGTGTCAAATAATTTTTGTTGTCATTGATGTCAAATTCAAGATATATGTCATTAATGTCAAGGTCAGAGTTGAGGCCATGCATGGTGAGATGATATGTGTCAAAGAAGTCGCATGACAAGAGAAAATTTTAAGGAAACCTATAGTCTCTCTATTGAGAGATAAATTTAATGAAATATGGTAATAATTTTGAGTTTTATTTCATGTCAAATTAAATATCATGGTATAAGGTAAGCTACTATTATGTACTAAGTGTCTTGAGAAGCCTAGTTTAGTCTTGAGAGAAGTTATATACATGAAGCATAGTAAAGATTGTTGAGTTGTGTCAATATGGGAATGAGAGAGTATAAAAATATATTTAAACATGATAAATAGGTAAATAATACTTAAAATAAGTTATAAGGTCAATTTTTAAGGCTTATACATGAAGACCTAGTGAGAAGGCATATGCATGCTCACATGTTGTGTTGAGTCATATGAGAGTTGTGTGAAGAAGGTTGGTAGTGTTTGAGCATGAGATGAGTTAATTTTACATGTTTATGAGGTATTTTGAGTATCAAAATGGGTTTCAAGGTGTTTTCATGGTCTAAGTATGACTAGAAATTCAAGGCCTAGTATGGAAAGAGGCCTATTGTGGCCTAATGAGGGGTCAAGTCCCTGTTTTGGCCTAATGAGGGGTCAAGTTCATTTCCCAAAGTGTAAAATATCTTGAGATAATTTACATAGGTGTGATATATATTTATAAGTCTTTTTACCAAGTTTAAGGTCATATCCTAAAGGATAAAGAATGAAAATTAGTGTTAAGATCCTCTATGTGCACATAATGGGGTGTTGCAAACCTGATAAGGATTTTATTATGCTCATTGGCATGTGAAAAAATTTCATGAGATCCTAATTAGTTCATGGAAGTTGGTGAATTTATCTATCTTAAATTTAATAGAATTTATTTTAAAGTTGAGGCGAAATCATTTATAAATAATTACTAAGAAGGAAAACTAGTTAAAACCCTCATAAAATCATCATAATGACCCAATAGGAAAGATATTATTGGTTATGACTTAGAATGGTTTTGTTTACCTAATTTCATGTTTGTAACATGTAAAGGACTCTTCCAATTTTCTCCATCGGGTATGTGCATGGAGTTCGGGGATAATTCTATGGACATTTGAGGTAACATGATCATGTTATTAAATAACATGATTGTATTATTTAATTAACATGATCAAATTATTTAAATTATGGCTTAGTAATTATTGATCCATAAATCATACAAATTATTGAGAAAAAAAATGCATATGAATTACTTTAAATTTAAATAATGTGCATGCGTTATATAGTGCACTATACAATGTGTATGCATTACTTTGTTATAAGTCCAAAAAGTATAAGTTTACATTTATATCATTACAATTAATTTATTATAATTTAATTTTATTTTATTAAATATAGTAAATTAGGGTCACTCAAAATTTGATAGATACGGTCTCATAATTTCACACCTTATGATGTGAAAAATAGTTATTCAAAATCCAATCAGGTCAGTACTTAGGCATTTTTAGGGTCTAAGTATTAAACCTAGGGATTTCAAAACATAACTTTTGTAATTTATATCCATTTTTGGTAAACATAGTCATTTGTTAGTTTTTTTGCCTTTTAGATTGATTCCTAGCATTTTGAGGAGTCCTAGTTTTGCCAAAATTGATGTTTGAAAACCACTCACTTTGAAATTGATACAAAGTGGTGTGATTGGGGTAGTATAGGTCACATTAGTGACCTACACACACAACATAATCACTTTTTGTTAATTTCACTTGTTCATCATCCTTCCCTCATCCTTGATCACTTCTTACTCATGCCTGATCACCCCTAATCACTCTCTCATCATTATTTATTATCCCTAATCACTCCCTTATTGACCCTCAATGTCCCTAGTCATCTCTACTCACTCCCTCATGATCTTTGATTACTCCCTTATTAACCCTCACTATGCTTCATCATCCCTAATAACTAACTCCTTATCCATCCTCATCCCTTATCACTTCCTCATTAAACCTTACCATCCCTTATCATATTTAATCACTTCCTAATCATCTCTAATCATTCCCTCATTAGCTTTCACCATCGCTCATCATCCCTAATCACTCCTTCATTGGCATTTACCATAACTAATCACCACTTAATCATACCTAATCACTCCATCCTCATCCATCATCATCTATAATCACTCCATTATTTAACCTCACCATTTCACATCATTTATAATCCCTCCCTCATCTCCCCTCACCATCCTTCATGATGCAGATCCCTATTGTATACTCTACTTGTCCAAACTCTTTACCAATATCCATGTAGCTTTCAATTTTTATTTTCTTGCTTGATCTATATATTTGGACCTTGAACACATTTAAAATTCACATCTAAATTTTATTCATTACATCTATTCTCCACCATTCTTTAGATGGTCTCACTAAACTCTTCATTCTATTCTCGTTAATCCATGCAATCTTTCTTACTTTGAGACTATCCCCCTTACTAGTCTTTATGATTTATAACAACTTGTATCAAATATTGTATCTATTTACTTAGGATTTAATAGGGATATAACAAAATTTATTCCACTCCTTTGAGTTCTCTCTAACTTCTTCTCAACCCTACTTAACTTCTCAACACAATCTGTATATCATATAATACCTCTTACTCTATTATAGACTCTTCTTATATAAACTCAAATAATCAAATCAACCTCATTTATGGATAGCCTATAGTATATCCCATTTATTCAAAATTTATAAGCTTTGGTTCAACTTTTGATAACTTGTTTTGGCTCTTTCTACTCTCAGATTAGGTCATTATGTTTCCTTCTACCTTGTCTACCACACAATCCTCCCCCATACATACTTATCCATACTTACAAAACCTAAAAACACTCTATTATCTTTTTTAACATTTAACTCAAAAATTTCACCAAATTTCATGAATTATTTATAGTTAAAATTCCTAAAAACTCACTTTAATAGTAAGAACCCTAATATGGGGTTTAGACTCATTTCATAGACTTGAGAAGGGTCAAAATGAGATTTCAATATTCCAAAGGAATTTATAATGAATTTTACTATTATATTAGGTATTATTTGACCTTATTCACATTTTCCAAGTGTTATATTTCTATTTTTAATCTATAGTAGATTGACTTAACTAAATTTGAATAGACTGTGTATTCAGTCATAGGTCTATAGTAATCCAAGAAGAGGTTATTTGATCTAATTAATTTTAATAAGGGTTATAAATCAATATTAAGGTTGAAAATCCTCTATAAAATTATTTCAAACTTTAAAAAATAAATTCCTTCCATCTATAACATTCAATTTTCCAATTTCCATGAGATACCACTTTGACTATGTTAAGTTTCTTGATGATTGCAGGACTGTGTTAGTTTTACTTTTGCTCATCCAAATATATGAAAAATACTTGAAAAACTATAATAATTCATGATAATATGATAATAAAATCACCAACATATACATTTTAATGCTCATTCCAATACATGCATATACCTTCTCACATAGATGTATACTTAGAACTTTTGCTTATAAAAGATAGGGTTGTATTGTTTAACATACAATGTACTTAGAAAAATAAACATACAATGTTTATATACTATTAAGGAAATATTATTTCAAGTTAATAATTACTCATACATTCCAAAATCCTACCCAATATAATCTCCTCTTCCATAAGACTTTGACCTTTACTCAAGTTTCAAGGCATAGTTTGTAAAAGCACAAGGTATACAGTTTATAATTTGAAAATTCAAAATATTTGAAACTAAAATGGAAAATCATATAATAAACACCAAAGTAAATTTATTTTAAACTTACCAATCACAAAAATATCACAAATAACTTGTTAATAATCATGTTTCATGATCATTCACACTGTCAACTATCTCTGCACATACCCAAGAAGATGTAGGGTCTATTTGATTTCTTATCTATAAATAATAAAAAATTGTCTTTATTCACTTGTTTGGGGTTATTTATATTCATCCTTTCAAATCCTACCCCTTCCAAATCTCTTTAAGTTGATTCTAAATACAAAATAAGACATGGAAAAGATTCTTATTACCAAATAACCATCAACAAAATTCTAACATCTTTTGTATGTTGAGAGTGTCTACATCAAAGTATAATGTCTAACAACACCAAATTCAATGTTGGAATTCTTGAAACAAGATTGAAGTCTCTATGAAATTTAAAAAATTCAAATTAAATATTTGGTAGGAAACTCCAATACAACTCTAATTCAAAATTGACATAAAACTAAAAACTTAAAAAGACCCCTATAGACTTCTTATGACCTTGAATACCATCTAAAGACTCTAAACATGTAAAATATATCACTATTTATATTGGGTAGTGTTTCTCCTACATCACCTCATCATCCATAATCACTGTTTCATCATACATCATCATCTTTAATCACTCATTCCTCAACCCTTATCTCCCCTAATCACTCCCTTATGAATACTAACCATCACTCATCATGTCTAATCACTCCCTCATTGACCCTCACCATCCCTCATCATCCTTATTGACTCCCTCATCATCTCTAATCAATTCATCCTCATCCCTCCTCATCCTTAATCACTTCATCCAATACCTTGTTGGTGGTATTTTGTTGGAGTTTAACAATGTTAGGAGATACAAGTGGAGAGTGAGTGCTAGCATAAAATATAAGACATAATGATCAAAATGATGTGGAGGAAAATTTGAAAGACAAATATTTAACTCCTATGAAAAAATATGGGCCTATTATAAATGATGTAATTCACTATTGAAAATCTTCCAAAAAAAGAGAAGTAAGTAAAACAACCATAAAACCAAAAATGGGTAGTAAATACATGACGATTACCAAGCTATACAATTTCCTGAAACTAATCAATTGATTTTCATATGAGGACATTTTATGATCCAAATAATTATATGTAAGGCCTTATATTTTTATGTATATTTATTGAGTCATCATACTAGAGAGTGGAAAATAATTTTCAAATGATTAGAATAAGTATTCCAAGATTGGAAAGTGGTGCTTAATTCATAACTTCAATATTTAATACAATGAAGAGTGTCACACTATGATATCTCTACTTGGACATCTTGAGAAGTGGGTAAACGTTATCTATCACTATAAAAAGTTAACTATATAATAGATTATGAACCCAATGATATGACTGGTACTAGAAATATCTCTACTTCTCCCAACAATAAATTATATGAATTAAAAATATTATTTCATTAACAAATGTAGAGCAATGGTAAGATAATACACTTCATCATTTATAATGAAAGTCAGAAGAATTTAATTACTCATAAATCATATTTTAAAAATTTTAACTTGAAAATTGTATAGAATCCATAACCATATGATAGTGTATGTTCTAGTGTAGGCCTTGAGAAATGGATCACCTAGTAGTGTCACTTGGTGTACAAAATCAAACTTTTTAAAGATGCAATCCTTTGTGACATCTCAAAATTATAGGTGTGTGATGTTTTACATGTGGCCAAACATGTATTTACCATTTAAATTTAGTATATTAATTAAATCCTTGAAATTTTATGATAGATTATCTAGATCTGAAATACCATATATCGTAGTTAGTTCATAAGCTTTCAGTCATTAATATTAGGAAGTGAAACAATATTATCAATTTTAGTAATAAGTTTAATATTAATGGTAAGAATTAAATGTTTAATGAAATCCTTATGTCACCATATAATAGTGTGGTTTATCCATAAATAACAAATAAAAAATAATTGAACCATAAACTAGATGAATACCAAGATATCTTTCAGTGACTTAAATAAGTTCTTGCATATTATACACTAAACAATACTAGTGATTTTATCCCTTAAATATCTCTACCTCAAACCTATTTATATAACATATCATTTATATATAATGAATATATCAAGTGGTAGATCCATGAAATCATGGATAATGGACACATAATGCCCAAATCATTGCCTTGCAGAAACCCAATTGTGTTTGTGCCAAAGTTGTGAATCAATTAAAAAAATCTTAACAAGATTAACATGAAGAATTAGTATCCTCATTTAAATATTAAGGAATTTTTATACCATATCAATGGTGTATATTTATTTTCTAAAATTGATCTTAAGTTTGGGTATCATCATATTCATGTTAAACCTTTAGACATTTGGAATATAGTCTTAAAAACAAAGGAAGGATTGATTGACTAGTTGATTATGCCTTTTAGGTTAACTCATATAATGAATTAATTAATTGAAATAGGTTGAATGACATCCTTAGGCCCTTTACCTATGCCATTATTTTAATCTACCTTGATGACATCTTAATCTTTAGAAAACATGGGATGAACATCTACACCATGTTGAACTAGTGTTTCACATTTTGAAGAAACATATTTTTGTGATAACATGAAAAAATGTTCATTTTTCATGCAAGAGATAAAATATTTGGGACAAATTACATACACAAGGAGTGCATGTGTAAACCTAAACAATATTAAATTTATACAATAATGGGAAATAGTAAATAACTTAGCATCTGATTCAAATCTCCTCAGAATTAGAAAATTATACAAGAGATTTGTGTTTAATTTTCATCTTTTGAACCAAAATACCAAAGGTGGAACCCAATAAAGTTGAATTTTGTCATCTTAACAACAAATATAATTTGATGAACTAAAATTTAAACTCTATTTTGTGTTAATACTTATGTTACTTGACTATAAATTTGGAAGATCATCTAATTCATTCAATAATAAAATTGACTATCACAAATGGGTATTAATAACACATTTCCTAAAAAAGAGTTAATTTATATTATAATGGATTAAATAACATATGATTGAAATCAAAGATATATTTAGAGTATATAATTTCACCAAATGATGAGGGATGAAGAAAGATTGATTAGGTATTATGAGGGATGGTGATAATCAATGAAGGAATGATTAAGGGTGATAAGCCCAAGTTATTAAAGATGATGAGAGACAACTAAGGTCAATTAAGGATTTATTATGGATGATAAGTGATTAAGAAGGAGTGAATAAGGATGAGGAAGTGATTAGGAATGATGAGGGATGAGGAAATATTGATTAGGGATGATGAAATATTAGGATGGAGTGATTAGTGATGATGAGGGATAGTGAGGGTCAATGGAGGAGTGATTATGGATGATAAGGGAGTGATTAGAGATGACTAGGGATAGTGAGGGTCAATGAGGGAGTGATTAGGGACAATTAAGAAAGATGAGAGAGTGATTAGGGGTGATGAGGCAGGAGTAGGAAGTGATCAAGGATGAGGCAAGGATGATGACCAAGTAAAATTAACATAAATTTGTTATTTGATGTGTTTAGGTCATGAATGTGACCTATTCTACCCCAATCACATCACTTTTCATCAATTTCAAAGTGAGTGGTTTGAAAAATTCAATTTTGATAAACCTAAGACTCCTAAAAATGTTAGTAATCAATCCAAAAGGCATAAAACCTAAAAAATGACTATATGTTTACCAAAAATGGATATCAATTGTAAAATTTATGTCCTTAAACATTTAAAATGCCTAAATATTGAACTTATTGGATTTTGAAAAACTATTTTCCACATTGTAAGGCATGCAACTATGAGACCAACTCTATCATATATTGAGTGACCCTAATTATTATATTTACTAAAATAAATTTAAAATATAATAAATTTAATGTTACATTTAATTTCTTCTAATTAACATTTAGAGTAGTAAATATAAGTTTATGAACAATGTTGGCTTCACGTGCAACTCCCAAATTCTCATGGAGTTGGTTTTGGACTCATAAGAAAGCAACACGTATGCATTTTATAATGTATACATGTTTTATAATGCACTATATAATGTGTGCATGGTATTTGAATTTAAAATAATGCATGTGAGTTATTTGAATTTAAATTGAAAACTGAGCCTTTAGGCTTGGAAATGGCTTGGAGGCTTGGGACTATGCATCTACAATCGAGACCAAATTTTTAGAGAAAACCAACAAATTTAAAATTAAATCACCAAATATGCAATGGATTTCAACATCAAAATTTGAAAAATTATTGTTGTTATGATGAGCACACTGTCTTCTTTCTAAATGTATGTTTTTTATAATTTTGGGGCTATTTTAAGGGTTCAAACCATATTTATATCTAACAACACCTTTTTTAGGCCATTGTATGCCTCACCCATACATGCCTATTCATTTTTATCTAATTTTTGTTGTTGATCCAAATGCAAAACAAATTATATGGTAACAAACTAGGCCTAATTATACACACATTAAAAGAAAATCAATTTTCATTTTTTTTGAAGTAGTTAGGGTGGGTCACAAGGATGGATATCCATTTATTTTTTTCAGTTTTGATGATATAATTAATTGAAAAATTAATTAAAAAATTTTGATAAAAAATGTAACAAAAAGTTTATAACACACTAGAAGATCTAATCTAAATATTCACCAAAGGGTTTCTAACAATATTTAACGATGCTCAAAAAATGGTGGGTCACATAGAATTGTATAATTCAAATTTTATTAAAAAATAGGAGGTAATCTTAAAATTTTAGATGTTTTACCTATTTATATATAACAATTTAAAAAAAATAGTTTTTTGAAAACTAGACTCGAAATGCTACAATTCATGCTTTTATACCATCTTCAAATTTTGAGTGTCGCCATCTCTAATTATCTATAGAAATTCACATTTCTAAAATTTCAGAAAAATCATGTCCATGGGTATTCCCTTTTTTTCCCCCAAAGTTGGTGCACTTAACCCATGTGGTTTAGGTTTTCCAAAAGAGTGAGTATAAAATAAAATAAAATCATTGTTTCTTAGAATTTTGATGTAGTAGGTAGGGTTAACCAAGTCAAATAATTGAAATGGATGGATAATGATGTGAAAGACTTTTATTTTATTACAATTTAAGTTTTTTATTAGGTTATAGACCTAAAATGTGCTAAAATGGTCATGGAATTTGGCTTATCACTAAAAAGACCTAATGACCAAGATAGTGAGAAAACTAGGCATTAGTTAGAAAGAGATTAGGGATTGGTTACAAAGGATTATGGATTTATAAAAATGCATGGGATAATTTTTAAATACCTTTACCTCATATCCCATTTTTGTATAATTTTTTTTAATTCATAGAAACATGATAAAATTTGTTCTCAAATTGATATGTCTAACACAATGAAGTTTGTGTAGGGTGGAGATGTGAGATTGGTCTTTAAGAACAATATATATATATATATATATATATATATATATATATATATATATATATATATATATATATATATATATATATATTTTTTAAAATATGTTCTAAATATGAATAATTATCATGATAACTCATTGTAATATCAAAAAACTATTCCCACAGGTGTTTTAAGCCTTGATCTTTTTGACTGTGTTTTTGATGTTACATGCAATTTTCTATGTATGAGTGACAATGTTGTTTTTGAGTCTTTTTTCATAAAATTGATTAATATAATGAAAAATAAGTTTTTATTAAGGTATAATATGATAATTTTAACAAATTTTTATGATTTATAAACTCTGATTAAGGTGCGAAAATTTAAAGGCTTTTGACTGGGTTCTTAACGCCTGTGTGCAGTCTTGAGTGAGCATATGAAGTTAATCAGTTAAAGGGTTTCCCCCATTTTTAATGAATTATAATTAAAATTATGTTTAAATTTAGGTAATTTATATTATATCCATGTTATTTATTAGTATGGTTATGTAGTAAAATTTATAATATGATTAATATTTTCAAGATAGACTTTATGGTAGTAAGAAGGCTTATTGGTGAGTAGACCTAATTATGTGGTTCAAAGAGTGAAATGAACTAAATGGTGTTGGGTACATAAGGATATATTATAAAGGGTATATTTTAATTTTTTATTAAGTTTTTAATCCATTTTTGGAGGCTCAATATTTTCTAATGAGGCCTAAGTGAAGCGTGGGTTTAGAGAAGGCCTAATTGCATTATGTCTCTATTAGGCCTAATGACGGTTTTGGCCCTTAAAGGTAATGAATAACACATGTGGTGGTTTTTTAAATTTTAAAACATGTTTTTTGATCCATTAAAAGGGTGGTAAAATTATTTTTATTTTCTTGGCCAACCAATATGGGTAAGAGTAAGAGTCAAGTATAAAGAGAAGGTCTAATAGGCCTAATTTGACTAGCTAGAATATTGAGGACTTGAGCGAATGATATAGAGTTTTTAAAACCAGATAGAGAGATTAAGGATAACCAAAGAGACATTTTTATTATGTTATTAATATATAAAAATATTTATATAGGTGATTATCAAGGTCATTGGACCTAATTCTACCAAATAAATGGCTATTTGAAAAAGATAGAAGAGTGAGAAGAGAAAAGGAAGGAGGTCAAATTCAGTTGAGTAATAAATAGGTGTTATAAGGTGAGTATATACTTGAGGTATTTTATTTGGTTCCAAGTTATCTATGTAGTTAGAACCTCCTTGCAAGTTGGTGCTTGTTAAAGGATTGGTTGAGTTGGTGTTTGACTAGTGTTGGGTTGGTGCTCCTTGTGGGGTTGGTGCCTCACTAAAAGTTTTATTAATTTATTATAGAAATTTATTAAAAGATATGAATCAAATTTTTTTATCCCCTAAGAGGGTTTCCCACATATATTATGTCTTTTCATGGTTTTTTCTTTCATCTATGGTTGTGTATGCATTAACTAATGTATGTATGTGAATGAATGTTTCATGTATGTTAAGTGAAATTAAAAGGTTTTTTTTGGGAAATATATTCACCCCCCTCTTAATATTTATACTTCCAACATGTGTGTGTGTGTGTGTGTGTGTGTGTGTGTGTGTGTGTGTGTGTGTGTGTGTGTGTGTGTGTGTGTGTGTGTGTGTGTGTGTGTGTGTGTGTCTATTTTAAAATAAGTTTTACATTATATTAAAATCATGTATGCCTAGACCTAGTGCTATAAGCTAATTTTATCTCTTGGTAGATAAGTGACCATAATTTTTTAAAAATGCATTTACCAAGAATGTTTGAGTGATATGGCCATGCATATGGTCATATATTTAAAATACTCAACATATACCTATAAATGATGTATCTATGTCTCTAACTCTAAGAACTAGGAATTAAACCCTTTCTCTCACTCAAAAAATATAATAATAGTATCTACTTATGCCTCTCCCTTTATGGACAAGGCACTTAGAGTCAAATCCACCTACTAACAAGACCTAACTTCTCCTCCTACCCAAAACTAGTATTTTTCTCTTATTAATGTAGCTTTAGTGAAGTATATACAAAATCATAAACCAACCAATATGAGACCCTATTGATAATGTCACCATATCCAACATAACTAGTGTCTAAGTCTCTAGTAGCACTACATCTATGATATTATTGTGAGTTTCCTAAATAATGTCTTCCCACTATGAAATCTACATTAAAACATATGAAAAATTAAATTAAATCAACATAAAATCTAAGTAAATATCAACACCATGAATTATATATCATGAATCCCTAAAACACATATATAAGACTATAAAATATATTAATAGACAAAAGCTTAATGCATCTTTAAACTTATTTGTGGGTATTTATCATAGATATTTTCCTTATTTATTGTCAAACCAATGACAATATCACCCTATTTCTATGAGCTCAACCTATCATTATGAGATCACATGAGATCCCACCCACATATGATGATACAATACTAAAAATAAACACCTTGATGATGTCTATCATTATTAGGTGACTCATTTATAAGGTATTACTATGACAACCTCCATCATGGTTATTATTGTCAATCAGACTCACATCCTTGTGATGGTAGTTTTAGGCCTTCATAGTTTACTAAAATATGAAAATAATCCTAGTTTTTGGGTGGCTTAATCAATAGATTGAATCTCTATATTATAAGGGCTATCTCCCTTTAGTGTATCAATTGGGATTTTTAATCTAAGATAAAAACTACATGGACAAAGGGAAGAGGGAAAAGGTATGAAATAAACTTGATGGAAAATCTTATCTAATGATGGTGATACACCTATATTTTTGTTCATTCACTCAATTTAAGCTTCTAAAAAATTTATTAGATAAGAAAAGACTAAATCTTCAACTCCAATTAACTCCTATGCATCAGTATTTCATGAAAAGGTTTTATCTGATGATCCAAGCTTGAGGGAAATGAAGGAATAGTCCTAATTCAATGAATTGAATAGCCACTTACATCTACTATAACTTTATCCAAAAGACATCAATCATAGAACATGACTTGCTTATTATAATCAACTAGTAAATAGGTAAGAATTGGGACTTGACAAGGAATAAAATTCTATCACATATGCAAATCACTAACATAAATACACTATACCAACATCCTAGAATCTAAAAATAGTACTATTTATTTTAAAAGGTTACAAAACTCAAATTTTGGTAGAGTCTGATCTTACCAAAAGAGGGATGATAATCCAAGGTTAAAAAGCTAATTTATATAGAAAAACCATACAAAATCCAAGAGATTAGCATTGAAAGATATAAGAGGATATCAACTCCCACATCTCACAAGTCCAACATTAGCTATCAAAAGATAACTAAGCCTTCAAATAATATATTTTTATCTTATCTCTTACATGAGAAAACTCTTTGGCATTGGAAAAGGATGGTGGGGCCATCTTGGACTAATCTACTCCATGCATGAAAGTTACAAAAATCCTTAGATGAATAAATTTAGTTTGAACAAGAGTTGAAAACCTTTAATTAATAAGATGAATTAGAAAAGATGTGACACTTTGAAAAAATTCAACTCAAACTCAAGACCAATCAACTCCAACAAGCCTTTACTTGCATGAAAAAACTCTTTGAAAAGTAAATCATGCATAAAATTCCATGTTAGCTCTTTAAACAACCATCCAATGTTAAACACCTCAATCTCTTCATTCATTTGACCCTCCCTTTTGGACCTAAGAGAGTCATGCTTGAAGGTAGCTGCATGTATTTTCCACGTGTGAATTATTTAATCCTTGAATTAAAAAACTTGGCATGCTCCTTACTATAGTCTTGGAATATAGATATTGTTTTAGATGGAAAAACAATATCTTCTTTGGTTTTTTACATGTTTGTGCTTATTCTAGACATGTCTAATTGAGCTTAGGTTACTCTACATATTCTACATGTAGACTTTAGAACATGTTAATATGCTAATTGGCTATTGAAATCGTTTGCCTTTTGTTTTTGCATGTATTCCTTTAGGCTATAATTCTTTCAGGTTTTTCCTTTCTCCTTTCCCATGAGAATTATTTATGTCTATTTCTTGCGAATAATTTTTCTAAGACTTTTATCTTTAAGCTTTTCCTTTATTTTAGGCAAATTACTCAAAAGAATTGTTTCATCTTATTCTTTTTTACTTTTTCTTTAGATGATTTGTCTGAAGGAATTCGTATCTTCATTCTTTTCCTTCAGGCTTTTTCCTCGAAGGAATTGTTTCATTTATTTGGCCTTCAAACTTTTCCTTATGCACTTTCCTTCAAATTTTTTTCAAAGGATCTTTTGGATTTTTAAAATTGCCTCCCTTCTCTGAGAAGTGCTCTTCGAAGTTTCTTTAAAATTCCTTTTCTTTGGGAAAAGTACCTTTCAAAAAAAAAAATTGGTCCACTTTGTCTTTGAGAATGCCTTTTTCCAAAGGGAAGGTACCCTTTAGCTTTTTTGAAGTGCACTATTTATAAATTCAAAAAGTCACTTCAAAATTTTTACAATGCCCTTTTGGCTTTTGGAAATACCCTTCAATTTTTTTGAAAAGTCCTTTCAAAAAAATTGAAATTGACTTTATTGAAGGAAAATAACCCTTTTGAAAAAATTGAAATGAACCTTCCACTGAAATAAATGACCCTTTAGACTTTTGTAAAAGTCCCTTGGGAAAATTGGAATGGTCCCTTACCCTTTGAAAGAATTGAAATGGACTTTTTTGTAGGAAAAGAACCCTTAAAAAAACATGAACTTGAATTTTTGGCTTTTTGACAATGCACTTTGGAAAAATTGGAATGGTCCTCTTCAAAAAAATTTCAAAGATCGTATTCCTTGCAAAAAATTGAAAAGACCCTTCAAATTTTTGTAATTACCCTTTTTTCTGAGACAAATCCCTTTAGAATTATGGAAAAGGACCATTTCTTTGAAAAAGATACCCTCAAGAATTTGAAAGAGTCATTCAGTGTTTTAGAAATGGTCCACTTCATCTTTTAGCTTTCTTGGAAAGACCCTTTGATTTTGTTGAAAAGGACTTTATGAAGGGAAATATAACTTTCAGAGTTTTTAAAAGTGACTTTCCCAAAAGAAAAAAACCCTTTGGAACTATTGAAAATTCCCTTTTCTGAAAGGAATAATCCTTCAAATTTTTTGCAAATTCCTTCTTCAATTTACTTATATATAAAAACCTAAAGTATTTCTTCCTAAAAAATCCTAGTCTTTTTCTTTGAGAACTTGAAGTATTTTTTTGTAAAACTCTCTCCCTTCAACTACTCAAATCAAAAAATTTGAATAAAAATAGCATGGTATGTAGAGCTTTAAATGATAAGGGTGTTAATTTTTGACCTATAGGGTCAAAATTGTCAATAGTTATATAAGGATCTACATTAATCTCCTAATTTACTCGATCCATAATTTTTCATTATTATTATCTCCTCATATTATGAGGTGTGTGATTAGGTCTTAAAATTTAGATATCCACTAGTGGCCCTTATCCTTATGCTTCTTTTGGTTTTCAGACATGTCTCATTAAATTGGGTGGAATAGATATTGGTAGTTTTATTTTAGCTAACTGAAATGATCTATAAACTACGTACATAAGTATCACCATGTATATTATCTAGTTACCACCATTATTACATATTCCCAAACTATGGAATGAAATGTATCCAATGATTCCATAATCCCCTTATATGGTGTCAAAACAATTTAATCCCTCTACACATTATATAATGTTATATGTGCTAGGATGTGCATCACCTATAATATTATGCTCGTATCCTCACCATATGGTGAATTAACCATATTATTTGGTACATAAAAAACAAAATGTTTATCAAACATGCAAATAGAGTAATGGGATTCATATCATTCTTGCATCGACTTAGTATACAATAAAACTTGTGCACTAGTTACACCATATGTTCACTTCCATATGAAACATGGTTCCTTGATCTAATGAAAATGGCATAAACACATTACATACAAAGGTTAAATTACATCTAAGTTGTGACATAGCATCCACATGGTAATTAATATAATAATATCCTTCTAAATATCTCAAAATTCCAAGTGTATACACATAATATATTTTAAATTTTATCATTTAATGACAATTTATCTCTTGAATGAACCTATCAAGTTTTAATCTCTCTCAGTGCATGCCTTAAAAGGTGCACTAGGAAATGGGTGGGAAAACCATTGGTGATTCATAATATTATTGGTCAGCTCAATCATTACCTAAATATAGTACAACTGTTTCTTATCTAACTCCCTAAGAAAAAAACCATGTTATCTGTTTCCCTAAGAAATTATCCCTTTAAATATCCCCTAACCAAGAAAACACCTAATTTTAATACTAAGTCAATCTGGTCAACCATTTTATGAAATATAAAGTGCATGTTATGAAACAAAGTTTGCTAGACTGACCTAGTTCAAGGCCTAATATTAAATTTTTATAAAAACTTGGTTATGCTAACCCACCTTATTAAATAAAATTAAGGAAGGGTTAGGACATATCCATTTATATAAATATAAGCTTCACTTTAATCTAATAGAGAGGCACATTCTATATACACATAATATTTTTAAAAATTATTAGCTACTAATGTTTTCTCTCTTGTAGAAACCCATTGAATCTTAATCTCTCTAAGTGCATGCCTTAAAGGGTACACTGGGAAAGGGGTTGTTAAACCTTTTGTGCTTCTAAGATTGTTGTCCCCTATACCACAAGTTAATATCAATACAAGATAATCCTACATATTTATGTAAACATTAAAACCCCACTTATACACTTCCCTAAATAACTCACCTCCAAAAATATCCCCTACCTAAGTAAAAACCTATTTTTACCACTTTTCCTACTATTTCAATTGGGTTGACCCCATTCTAGGTTTAGCACATGTTATATAACTTAATCAACCTAAGCTGATATAGTTTGAGACCTAATGGCTCTATTTCCCTCATAAGATTGATCAGGTTAATTGCATCAGATAAATTCTTGAGAGGGTTTAGGGTTAATCCATGGCTATATATACCCTCTTAATTTCATTTATAAATAGAGGATCATTCATTTTCACATCATTACTACTCATAAATATGCTTATATAACTAATATGAGGTTTAATTGCTTAGGTTTTTATCTTGGAAAAGTAACACTTATCTTGTAGAGGTCTTGGATGCATAATAGAAGTAGTATATCCTAGATGTGATTTATCCTTATCATCCATACAAACCCACAATAAACTATTGAAAAACCACCATTGCAAAAGGGATAGATTAAGGCACGATATGATCACTTAAAAAAGGTAAGTATATTCCTATCCATTTATATTTTGATAAGAAGATGTTTTATAACTAATGGATTGAATTTTATCTCTCCTCACTTGGATTGTTTCTATGTTATATTATATATATATATATATATATATATATATATATATATATATATATATATATATATATATATATATATATATATATATATATATATATATATATATATATATTCATCTTTTCATGCGTATTATCTTCCCCATTTGTGTCATAGGATTTGGTGAGCACTAGATTATGTTGAATATGCATTTAATATATTATATTTCATAGTTATTTATTAGATTATATTTATTAATATTATTTATAATCATAAGGCCTATCTAGGGTTATAAAAAAGGCATTTGATTGGATGCCTCAAAAACCTCTCCTTTCCCATTGTGTGACAGGAGTTCCCTTAGTGTAGGTTTAGTGGTTATATTATTGGTCATGACCTTGATATAAAAATATTTCCAAGTTGACTTATTAGTTGATTACCTTTTTTATCTTGAATATTATTGAGTTAGACAAGTTACAAATCTGTCTAGTTTTACTTGCAATTTTGGTGAACCTGATGTGAATCTAACCCTTACAGATTTTAATTTTTATTTAAATACAAATGGATTGACCTTGTCGACCTAATTTAACACTCTGTGTGCATTTTTTCATACTCTATCAACCATCTCAACTTATTTTGGCTTTATGTGTAGGTTTTTATAGTTGTGTTGACCCATTTTACCTAATTAGGGCATCTTTTTGTAGGTTTTCCAACTAAGTCAAGCCTGTCAACTCTATTCAACTTTTTATGCACAAAATTTCTAGTATCATGAAATTGGATTTATCTAATAAATTTAGTTTTCTCTATCTTTTAAATATTTAGCTAAATTAATCTACTTAATTCTTTTATTTTTTGAAATTCTCATTTAATAATTAGGTTGATCTGATTGACATAGTTCTATTTATTGGCATTTGCCAGTTTTATTTATACTAAGTCGAATGACTCAATTCTATCTAAATATTATATCTTTTACCTCTATAGTTTCAAATTTCCACATAAATAACATAGTTTAAAACAATAATTCAACTTTGTCAAGAAAACTATATCATCAACCTCGTTGACTTTGTATTATTTTCCATGTTAATTCTACCCAGATCAGTAATTTCTCTTTTTCAAATTTTAAGTAAATTCATTTTTCCATTATTTTTCAAAATTTAAATTTTTGTATTATTTTTTACCAATTTTATAATTCTATAAAAACTTACCTTTACATTCAACTAATTCAACCAACTCAACATAGTTATGTATCTTTTTTTGTTTAGAAAACTAAGTTGACTCACTTGACTATTCATTTTATACTTTCTTTTAATAGACTAAGTCGATCAACTCAACTCTATTTTATTATGTTTGTGTTTAAGTAATTTTTTTTTTCATTCCTTTTATAAAATTGAACACTAAAAACTTAATAAAAATATAGGTTTTAAACCATACCAATGGTTTATAAGGTTGTGAACCATTGATCTAGTGATTGTGGGAGATCATTTTTGGATAGGAAGGACTACCTGCATACATGAGAAAACTTGGACAAGATTTGATTAATAAGATAGGATAATGGGCTTCCCAGTGCTAGAATAGTCCCAAGAAGTAATGAACTAACTAATTAGGATGTTAACCCACTTATTTAAGTAATTAAGAAAATAATAATGGTAAAATAAATTATAAAATACATATTATGATATAGATGTGATATTAAAATATTTTAAACTAATATACATCCATTTCATCAATATGGGTAAGTGATCATGATAGTAGGGGCACATAGTGGTACAAAGCCCAAACTCAAAGCTGATATCATTCTAATCAATAAAGAAAGGTTGAGGAATAGTTAGTAAGTAATAGATGTTAATGACTTCATGCGAGGCTCTAGAAAGTATCATCTACAGTAGAATCCATGGTTTAAGGAACAAAGAATCAAAATAAAATAGATGTCCTAACAAAACCAATCTAGAATTTAAAATGAAAAGGAATGCATAGGGATCGATGTTGATTCTATAGGATCAATGTCAATTCTATGAATTAACATTAATTTTGATAGGAAAAGAAACACTTTGGAAATATGAATCCAAAGGATTGTTTAGTGAGGTATAAGATAATCTAAGGGTGGAAAATATGTTTGACAAAGATATGGAACATAAAATAGACATATAAACTATGATAAATAATGAAATAAACTTACCTTGAAATCACTCCAAGCCTATGACAATATTGAGGTTGATACATTGGTATTTGGCCTCTTGATGAATGTTGAGGGTCTAATTGCTAAATGTGTCTTGCCAATAAGGAACTGAGTAATCATCTACAAATAATTTGAGAGAATTATTTCAAACTTCAAGATCAAATTCATGGTCCTTTTCCAAAGGCAAGGTTGGGCATAAATCAACATCAATCCTATTAAATTGACATCAATCATGGGGGTCATTGTCAATTCTAACCATTTTTACCAAAAGTTGCTTCTAATTTGTTTCAACCATGGGATAAACTAAGCATGAGAAATATTAATTTGTTACATAGGTTTTTGATATAAGGGAGGTTGTTTGGGAGGTTAAAATAGTTTTTTTAATTGTATTTTTATGTATTTTACTAGATATAATCCTTGGGAGGATAGAATGGTAATTAGTGAAAACTAATTACTTAAGGTGAAATGGTAATTAATGAAAACTAATTAATTATGGTAAAATGTTAATTAGTGAAACTAATACTTAGGATGAAATGAGGATGAGATGAGCAAACATAAATGGGACTAAAACCTATACTATCACAAATATCTATTATGAAAAATCTTGGTGCCTTAATTTTTCCCTTTTTGTTTAATGGCATGTAATAACCTTCCATGAGACAAAAACTATGATAGTTCTAATTTCCCAAGTCTATGTGAGGAGGTATCCCCCCTCAATGGGGAGTTGGCATAGGATGATGAGTCAGTGATGGGTTTAAAACTATGTATTAATGGATAAGATAGGGTGGGATAGATAAAAAATGAGTGCTAAGGTTGTGAGCATATAAATGGAGTAAAATTTTACATTGATAAGATGTGGGATATTACAAAATAAATTATGCAAGGCAAACAAGTAATGGATTGCCAAAACTAGGAATAAGTGGGCTCAAATGAAGGTAATCAAGAGAAAAAAGGCTAGGATGGGCTAACCAAAGCATCCACTATGCTTGGGACATGTGTGCTACCTAGAGATAGTTATTTTAAGGATTAGGTATGCTCTTGGGATCCATAGGGGATATTTTTTGAAGGAAGTGTAAGCCTTTTAAAGGCTATGAGACTAAAAGGGAGTCTATTTCCATTAATATGATGATGTAATATAACCAATAATAGGATAGTGGCATCAAAGATAAATTATGTGGCCTTAGGTCAAGACTAATAATGTGTAAAAGATTAAAAGTAGTGCAAAAAATTATAAATGTAGTAAATCAAAACTGATCAATAGGATTGACATCGATGTCAAATAATCAACATATATCCATATAGAATTGTTTATGATCATGAGAGGCTACATATATTAGTTTCAACATGTTAGAAACTAATTTGTTATTGATGATGTGAGAAAAAAATTGACACTTATTTACATGTCTTTACTATTTATGGATGATGGAATCTAGTGAGAGTGGGAAGAGGAGGTAGAGGTTGCATGATAAGGTATGTTTTGAATTTTGTTGATTTTTTTTAAATTTATTGAATTTTTTATGTTTGATTTGGGATTTTATTAATTGTATAATATTCAACAAGGATAAACATCAATATCTATCAAATAACTTGATCATTATCAAATCAATGGTGATCTTCTAAGATTGGTACCAATTTCTTGGTAATCATTACCAATTTAGTTAGGGATGAGGGTTTGGAATATAAAGAAAAGGATAGTAGTTTTATAATTTAAGTAAGCTACTAGTTTAAAAACTTAAAGTATGATGGGGAACCTATGATTGAAGACATAGATGTTATTGATGATATGAGATCAGGTACTACCCTTAATGGATTAGTTACATGACTAGATGAGTGATGAGGATTATGATCATATGGATGCCATTATATTTGGAGGGATACACTACTATCACCATGTTCACATAGATCTAAGTTTGTTGGTGGCATTATTATAGTAATGAGATATTTTTATAAGGACATTTTGGTTACTGACATGGGATATCACTATGACCATTTATAATATCTACATGATATTATGACTATCAATGTAGGGTATAGTGATTTTATTGGTATATGAGAGGGGTCTTACAATAGTGCTGACATAAATTTATGTAGAGGATGATATGGATATTACCTTTATGGTTTGAGGATTTATTTTTGAGATATTGTATGAGGAGGATATATAAGGGAGGCTACTAATGACTATGATTATGCTTACCATATCTTGTTATGAATTTCTAAATTTAGGGGGAGGGAAATTTCCCTAGATCTTATTTGATATTATTGCTAACATGTTAGAGCATTGAAATGTGTTCACATGGACCTTGACCCTTTTGACACATGTATATATAAAGATGTGGGGGTGGAGGACTCATCAAATATTTGGGTTGGATGTGACTTTTGTATTAAAATGTTGGGCCTATGAACATTATAAATTAATTCACCCACCTAGCACTCCATGGGCATGATGGCATCAAGTAGTTTATAGTGTGTGATTCCTTCAGTGGAAGGAGAATATTGTGAGGGAATTTACTAATGGGTTGGTATGAGACTTGACCTATTATTGATGAGTGTTAGGGGATATATAGGATGGAGATGTTATATAGAGGCAATACATGAGGTTTATGGCATGGCCCAATGTGGAGAGAGAGTTAGCTACTGGATAACAAGATAGGTGGTTGTAGGGGAGGAGAGAAGAGTACTTAGAGTTTTTCCAATTTTGGAGAGTTAAGAGGTTTTTGTTTTATGATATAGGATATACCAGATGCACCATAGGTATAGAAGCAGGATGATACCAATATCAGTTTGCTAAAGGCTCACTATTTTGATTCATATATGGGGCTTGAGCATGAACCAACTAATATAATTATGGATGATGTCAAATGTACCCCAACATACTCTTTATGATGGTAAAACTAGCTAGGAGAGAGATAAGAGATGGTGGTACATTCTTTTAAGGAGGGATCAGACATGGATATGTAAGAGGTAGAGGATGAGGAGCCTAATGATATATAGGCCATTATCATAAAGTGAGATACACTAAGAGCATAGTGTAATAAATTTCATGGATAGGTGAATAACTTATAGGGGAATTTGATGATAGTAAAATCTAACCATGATACACTACAAGCTCAGTTTGAGGCATTATAGGGGAACCATGATCAAGTAGTTAGAGATTGAGATACATATCAAGTAGAAAAGGAAAAGCTACATGGAGGTGATATGGGGGATACAAGGTATTTAGGGATAGGAGGGATAGGTATGAGTATAGGTAAATTAGGGATGGTGAGCTTTGATAGATATCAATATCTTGTATTAGAGTTTTGATATTATGATTGGGTTGTACTAGAGCCTCTTCTAGATATACCCTGATATGCCACCTATGTGGCCACATAGGGTAGGTAATCATGAAGGACTCAAGGTGATTTAGTCATTATGGGGTGTGTGGCATGGGGTAAAGATAGAGATGGAAGAGTTATAGAGGGAGATAAAAGAGGGGATGTAGGTAGTGGTGGAGGTAGTGGGAGTATTCATCTGAGTCACATCTAGTTCACTAAGTAGTTTTATTTTGCTTATTATACTAGCTACAGAGCCACATTGCATATTTTTTTTATTATGATACTTAGATTATGTACATTTATGATTTATATATATATACATATCCATGATTTTTTTATTATTAATTAACTTTATTATGTGATGCATTATATGATTATGGATTTAGATTGTTAGATTGTGTGATGATGCCATGTGATTTATGGATTTAAATTATGTGATGAATTTTAACTTTTTAACATGGTTATGGATTTTTCATGTGATTTACATAATGATTTATATATATATATATATATATATATATATATATATATATATATATATATATATATTACACTTTGATTTATGTTTTTTTGATGTTAAGAATGTGATAATTTATAATGGTTAATTAATAAATGGATTGACTTGTATGGGTTTTGTGGATAGATAGTGATATTAAATGATGGATAATTGATTAAATTTGTTTGATTTATTAATGATTATGATAAATAATGAAGGAGGTTGTATGACCCATCATTGGCTTGGACACTAACCATAAATAGATGTTTTGTTACATTTGAATGTATGTTCTTTATCCACTATTAATAAGTACTTTGGACAACCTTATGTTAATTAAGTTCATGAACACTTAGTTTAGGAATGGAATTGATATGGAATTTATTTTCACATGATGTAGGTCAAAGCTTATTTTTTTAGGAATATATGTCCCACCTTGTGTTATAGATATTTAAGGCTAAGCTTAGGACCTCCTTATGTAAATCCATGTAGACTGATCAATCCGAGAAGTCTATGACTTTGAGAAAGTTTATCAATGTAGGAAGCTTTCTTGGGATACTTTTGATTTTATTTTTAGGGATTTTTAGAGGTATGATTATATAAAAAAGATCAATGTGGGAAGTTTTCTAATGTATTTTGTTACTTATTTAGCCATCCTTCAAGGGAGTGATTTATATTATAGGATATATTCTTGATAAGCTATCGTTTAAGGAAGTAATCTACGATTTTAGTCATTTTTTAAATAAATATCCTTCAAGGGAGTAGTCTAAAATTATTTCCCTTTGGTTGATTTTTATCCCAGATTACTATTTTTCATGGATTGTCTTATGTCAACATAGTCTATTTTTTATAGACAAATCTATTGCACAAGATGATATTTTAATCCCAAAAATAAACTGTCTAGGTGAGATATTTGAGGAAAATAATGATTTAGGGATCCTTACTATTATAGGTAGATTTTTTCCATTTATAACATGTTATAACCATATTCGAGGTGTTCACATTTAAGGTTAGGATAGGTATGCTATTGGATAACCATAAGATCCTTCATCATTATTTGGTATTTTTAAATATATGGGGTGAAATTTTTGTTTATTTATAAACCAAAGGAGGAGAAAATATGATGAATGTAGTCTGTTAAGGATTATTAATGGTAAAAAAGATGTAGATATAAAGAATTAAGAGGCTCATAATCTTGTTTTCCTTTAAGAGAGACCAAATGATATGCCCCAGATCCATATTTATGAGTAATAATGTATGGTCTAAGCTAATTTGGAGTGGATTTGCCTCATTTACTTATTTTCATATTTGTGACATGTTGATTTTATTTAAGGACAAGGTCACCAATATTAAAATCTCATTTTTTCAAATGTTGATTATATACACATTTTATTATTTCTTTATATACATGGAGATGATTGAGGGCCATTGATCAGTACTCATCTAAGAGTTTAAGCTATGGTAATCACTCGTGATGATAATCCTTCTTAGAAATAATGTCTTTAAGAGAAATTGAAAGAGAAGGAATTTAGACCTCTAGAGGGCAGACAACTTCCATATAATATACCAAAAAAAAATGGGTAGCACCTATATGGGTTTGAATGATAGTTCGATAAGCCCATAAGGCAAAAGGAATTTGAAGATTCTAGTTATTCTTATCCTCATTGAATAAATTGGTTAGAATTTTGATAAGGGTCTGGTTATATACCTTAACCTATCTATTAGCTTGTAGATGATATGGTGAATAATAAATTATCTCAATGTTAAGAGAATCAAAGATTTTTTGTACTTGCTTATTTTTACAAGATTTCCCATTCTCTATAATGATTTTATGAGGAACATTAAAGCATCAAATAATATGGTGGTTAATAAAATCAATAATTTTCTTTATTTGGTTAAAATAAGAATAATAGCCTCCACCTATTTAGTGAAATATTCAATAGCAATAATGATATAACTATTTCATTGGGAATATCTAGTATTAATCTACTCTATAAGGTCTAGCCCCCACTAGGAAAATGGCCAAGAGTCTCTTGTTATCTATAATGCATGACTAGGTATATGTGATAGGTTAGCATGTCATTGAATTTATAAGGCATTTATTTACTTATTAAAATTAATTTTGAATTAGAGTGGGCTAATAATAACCTATTCATCAAATTTTATTGGCAACAACTAGGCCACTAAAGTGTTCGCCACATATCACATCATGTGTTTCTTTGATCATGAGGGTATCCTTCAGATCTTAGAGACAACAAAGGAGAAGACCATTGAGATCTTGATTATATATAAAACCCCCTATTATATAATGGGTGTTTCGTTATTAAAAATCATGTTTACTATTTTTATATAGATCTAGAGGAAAAATTCCTTTAGATAAATAATCAAATATTTACGTGTACCATAGATCTAATTGTTTTTCTCCACATTATGGATAGAAAGAATATTAGTTTTGGTATAAGAGGGTTGGTTGACCTTGTGGATGAGGAAAAAAAACTAGATTCTTTAAAGGATCATGGGATAAAATAATCCAAAGAGGCTATGGTATCTATGAATTTGTTTATTGATCATGGAGTGGCTTGGATGGCATAATGATTGAAGGTGGCCAATAACTAGTTTGCTAATATTTTTTATTTATAGAGGATGTCATTATTACACTGATACATTTTATTTATTTGATTTACCACCAACTAGGAGTCCCTATAGATATTAAGTGACTTAACACCTAGGGTTAAATTACATTAGAGACCTATGATTAAGGATTCATATTCTTTGATATTATTAGTGTAGTTGAAATTGAGTTTAAAATATAAAGGTATAGGAGATCCATATAGAGGTTTAAAAATTATTCTAACTCCCCTTCCATGATCAAACTTAGATCCATCAAATAATAAAGTCATCTAATACATAATTTCCACACGAGATGTTGAAGTGATAGATTCATCAGGGAATTCAAAAATAGATGGTTGACCACCTACAAGATCCACTTTATCTAACTGATCAATGATGATCTAAGATTTAACTAAATTTATATAAATAAAATCTAGGTCAAAATCATCTAGAATCATGAGCCATATGGTCATTCACTAATTTTAAGAAGGATTCAAATACATAATTTTAAGGGGATCAGTGCTCGTGATTATGTAGGTTTTGTGATTAAGAAGATAATGGTGAATATTATAAGTCACAAATACCAAATCCAAGAATAATTTATCTATATGTGTATATCATGTCTTATATTTAATGAGAGTGCCACTTATTTAATAAACTACCTATTCTTTGTGTTTCTCATCATGATGGGCAAGCATAACACCAAAAGCATGATATTTGGATAAGATATATAATTATAAAGGTCATCATTACTCAAGAGGAATAATAAATAAAGGTGAGAGAAGATAGTTATTAAGATTTCAAAATTCCTCTTGAAAATTAGAGTCCCAAATGAACCAAGTATATTTTCTTAATAGGTGATGGAATGATTGATATCAATTAGATAGCTGGGAGATGAAATGATGAATAAACTATAGTTTTCCTTGAAGGATACAAAGTTGATTAATATTGGATGGGGTTGGAATATATATAATATCCCTAATTTTTATTGGGTATACTTGTATCCCACAAATGGTGATGATGAAACCCAAAAGCTTACCTATCAAGACCCTAAAAACACACTTTTTGGAATTGAGATGGACACAAAATCGGATTAAGTGGGAAAAGATTATTTTAAGAATAGAGAGATGATATTTTTGGATATTTGAATTTTATATAAGGTCATTCACATAATATTCAATGATTTTGTGAATTATATCATGAAAAATATAAGTCATGGCTCTTTGATAAGTTGTCCTTACATTCTTTAGGATAAAATGCATAACCCTAAATCAAAACATCCCCCAGGGGGTTATAAAGGAAGTCTTATGTTAGTCCATTAGGGTGATAAGGATTTGATTATATCCAAAGAATCCATCCATAAAGTGACAACATTTCATGGCCAACTATTAGGTTCACTAGTTGATCAATGTTAGGGAGAGGAAAATCATCTTTAGGACAAGCAAGGTTGAGATCTCAAAAATTAGTATAGAAGTGAAGTCCCCCTATGGAATTTATGACAAGCACAATGTTGGACACCTATTGAGATTAATTAATTATATGGATGAAATTAATAGATAAGAGCTACTATAGTTATTCTTTGTCTAAGAGCACAATGTGATGGTGTATTTTTTGTAGTTTTTTCTTCACTAGTTTGGCTTTAGGGATGGTAATAATATTGTGAATGATGATAGTAGGGTTGATACTTGGTATGTCACTATATGACCAAGAAAAATCCTCACTATGGTGTGCTATAAATGTGATTAATTTTTGATTCCCTTGAGGGTCTAAAGATTTACTAACCTTAATCATGTGTGGGACCTCTTAATACCCTATGTTAATGTATATAGTGAATTTGTTCAGAAGAATAGACATTTCTATTAGAAAATAATTACCTAGGTGAGAGTTTTATGCACATAAATAAGTCAATATAGAATCATCATCTTGATACTTAAGAATGGGGATGGTAGGAGAATGTTTCTCTATCAAATTAGGTTAAGTAAGGGGAATGGATTTAGTTTTCCCATTGATGTGATGCATGAGAGATCCTAGTTTGAAAATATTGAATATTTTTTTTGGGAAGAATGGAAATGACATCATCCATCTCATGGGTAATTCTGGATGGTAATAACATGATATCATCTTTGGGATTAGATAGAGTGGATTTATAATCAGATTTAGGATTTTTATTGAACCCAAGATCATGTTTTTTGTGGGTTTCCTAAAATATATTAGTGTGATATTGTGAGAAACCTACTCATAAAATACTATGCCAAATCCTTTCCACCCACATCATTTTAAGTATGACTAAGAAAAATGTAGTTTGTCTAGGAATGAGAAATTTGAAGAGTGGTTTGGCATGAGGTTAGATATCAAGATATGAGGAAGATAGATCGATCCCCCCATAGATAAAATGATTATGGAGGAAATAAGGATCGAATGGGATGACATACCCAAGTCTCAAGTGATAAATACATTATTCATTCGAGTATCCATACTCTTGAGGAGTAAGAAGAGTATTAAGTGTCAATAGTTGATATTATCCTACCAAGTTTTCTTAGAATATGAAGTCAATAGATCCTTATTAGGGATTTATGAAGAAAGGATTGTCAAACTAGTTGATGCTTCATTGGATGATATTTATGGGCTTGCATTTTTTAGAGGGATTAAAACATCATTAGGTTGAAAGGTTAGGTTATGGGTTTTGAATGGATGAGGATCAATTAGGATGATATGGACGTAGACCTCATGCTTGTATTTGATGCATCGATGTAAGGTGGATGGAATGTAACACATATCATGGATACAATGATGTCTTAGGAGGATGTTTGATTAAAACTAATCCTCTATAATGTAAAATAACTCATGAAGGACATAGGAACCTATTCATATAGGGATGTTGCCAATTATTAGAGTAGGATCTATTATATCATTGAAACCCCACAAATGGTTAGAGATTTGGCCACAATCATTTATGAATGTTGGAGTTATTTAAATGCATGTAAGGAAATAATTTTGATGCTAGACCCATTATCAACCATGAACATTTTAATTTGAGTTTGATTAATTTGATTAGAGATAAATAGGGGTGGATTTTGGTCTTCAGATGTTAATGGGACTATTTTTGAATCACTAAAGATGACAAATGAAGCCATATACAAAGATCCAATAAATGTTATTAGAGGTTTGGGTTCATTATATTGTAATTTAATGTTCTAAAGCTCCCCTATCATTTATTAAAAAATTTGTGGGGAGTTATTTGTGATCTCATATAAATACATCTTGATTGAGGTTTGCTGGAGTTGTTTTAGAACTAATATTTGTATTAATTCTAAGGTGTTATTCCTTGATTTCCCAAGAATGTAGATTTTTTGTTTTGGGATGGAGGGTTTTGAGGTCTCTATGGTTGAGGTAGGAGCCTTTACAATGCAAAATTTGAGCTTATTAGGATTTTGGGTTTTGGGGTTTTGTGTTTGAGACTGTGTGGCTATGTTTATAATATTAATTTGAAATAGTGTATGGTCTATCAAAGTTCCAAAATTATTCATGTTTAGAGGTACCAAGGGAATGTTGAGAATAGGTTTATTATGGAAAAATTTGAAGCTATTAACCATGCCTTTTGATGCTTATTTTGATTTTTCTTGTAAAGGATTTAAGGTATTCACTATGTTAGTCTCAGAGATGGTTATGGATTTAATGTTTTGGTCAAAGAGACAATCAGGACAAGGCTATTTAATTAAGAGCTCATCTTCATCTAAAAGATCCTATATTTTGGATTTGAGGGTGTTGAAAATATCAATACCATTTATAGGTATATTATGGTAAGCACACATCTTGTTTTCCCTATACCATGATGGCTTTTGGATATAGGGATTGATTGGTTTGATAGGTGGTAACATGATAAGTGAATTATATAAAATTTGATTGAGGATGGTGTTATAGTATCCTTGTAAAGGATATTGGTGAGATTTTGTCTTTTTTGGACCATTATTACCTTTGAACTCTCATTTTTGTGTTGATTGTATGAGTGGTTTTAATGGGTGGTAGAGGTATTTTAGATAAGTTTCAAGGGTAGTAAAAATTTGAGGGGTTGATATGGGATATTGGCATTGGTAATATGGTTAGATATTTGTAAGATATCTTAGATCCCTTGATAGGTGGATTTGTAATTTTGATATTGAGTTTAAAGGAAGGATGAGGTCTTAATATAGATGGATTAGTTTAAAATTAGAGCATAGCCATCTTGCCTTTTTGAGCACTATTAGAGGTTTTAGGAGTACCCTTATGAGTGTTTTCTTTTTTGGATTTCTATGGGAGTTAAAGCCTTATAAGTGGGTGTTGTATGGATTTACCCTGTGCTATACCAAGGCATTTGTGCCATGTGGCTAGATTAACCTTTCTATCTTTCACTTTTTGTGAGTGATTTTTAGTGCATTTGAATGACTATTCCTTTGGAGGATCCCATGTAATGATATCTGGGAGGATTGAATGGATGATAGAAATGGGTTTAGCTAATTTAGATGGTTTAAAAGTATCTCCTGTAATGTTGTCTAGTATTCTTTTTACTTTTAAAGATGATTCAATATCACTATTAGCTTATTTAGGTAAAAACTAATCATGAATAGTGTTTATTACACGGGTCTCTTGATTTGGGGTGTTTCCTATATTTATTTATACAAAATTGGATGAAGATGAATGATTTTGGAATGGTTATCTAAAGATATATAGGGATTGGGTTAGAGGATAATTTGGATTATCTAATTGAAATTCCCCTTGATTGATAAGGTTCTGGACCAAGCTCTTGAAATACTGACATTTATTGATCTCATGACTAGGTACATGGTGGAAGGTAAAAAATTCACTCTCTTTATACTAATTAGATTTAGGATGAGAGTCATCAATGGGATTGATCATAGGCATTTCAATAACTAATGATTTTAATAGTTTGTTCAATATGGCATGTAAGATTCTCCAAAGGGTGTGTATTACCTGGGTGAAAATTGTGTTAAGGTTTTTATAGTTGTGTCTAGGAAGTAGAATAACTTGGTTGGTTTGTAATTAATGGGGGAACTTATTTTAGGAAAACAACAATTTTTGTGACTTTTGGTTTAGGATTTTTGGTCCCTTTAGAAGGATCATGTTTAAAATTATTATTCTATAAATTAACCTTTCCCTCCTCTAGGGATCAAATTTATAGCTTACCGACCATGGTAAAAGCTTCATCAAATGTATTAAATGATTAAATTTGGAGCATGGATGAGATATGATTTACACATGACCTAAAAAATGGCTCAATTAATTTAGGATAAGGAATAAAAAAATTTAATTAATTTATGAGGCCCTACCACCTAACCACAAAATTTGAAATGAACTCATCTTCAAAAAATTTAATGGAGTAAAAGTTGATGATGGTTATTTTCCTTGTGATATTAATTAAAAATTCTTTAGGAAAATAGGGAATATTGGGGGATAAATTTGTACCAATATAAAGATGGTTAATCTATCAATATGGGGAAAATCTTCAAAAGGAGGGCATCATCATGCGATATAAGGTATCATGCATGCCTAAATTCCCAAATGTGTTGTTTTGGATCTTCCTTGTTTTAAAATTTCATAAACTTCAAAATTTACCATTGTGAGGGATATGGCCTAATTGGAACAATGGGGTTGATATGTTCATTACAAATTTGTTCATATGTGAGCATATTCTTTTGCCTGGAGGTAAAAGCTTATAAGTTTGTCATCCTATCCATGAGGATACATATGAGGTCAGGCTGGGTGTTATATTAAATCATACCCCCTAAAACATTTTGATGCAAATACTGATAATGGGGAAGCAAAGTAGGGAATGGTTGTGAAAGGGGATACCTAATAGAAGTGGTAATGATTGGTTGGGATAAGATTTCATAATGTGGGAATAGGGGGTAGACTTTGTTTTTGATATGGATTAAGATAGGTAGTGTCAAGGGGTTGTGATGGAATCAAGTATTGAGTGGTTAATGTAATCTATTGATAGAGAGTTTGACTTAGGGGGATTTATTGTGTGGGTTATAATGGTTGAGTGGTGTGTTGAAGGTTTTGAGGTTACATGTGTTTAGAATCAGAGAGAGTCGTAAGGATCTAGACCACTAAACTTTAGAGTGAGGAAAATGGTGATTAACTAGATATAAGTTATGGTATGGTAATGTTTTAGGTTTGGGTAATGGTTGTAGAGGGGATATTAAGAACTAATGCTGATTTATTACCTATAGCTTGTGTCACATTGGGATTGGAATCTATTGGTGGTGGTGGGTTGATGAAAGAGGAAACTATTGATATTGTGTGTCCCTTTGTTGCTTTTGGTGGCATTCCATAGAAAAAATTGGAAGATTGGGCTTAAGGAGAAATAGGAATTCATATAGCTTATGCACTAAGGTAATGACTTAGGGAAATTGGATTGTTATCTAATTTATTAGCAAATTTGAGATCTCCCTATGGGTAAAATTGAGTAATGTTGTCCCTAATGGATTTGGGGTAGGAAGTAGGGATTGTTGAATGTTTTATTGAGGAATATGAAGGTTTTGAATTTATTTTTATCTATGACTATTGATGCATTACAACTATGTAGCATTAAATTAAAAAACAAATAATAAATGTAAAAGCACACAAAAATTGTTTTATTTATCTTGTTTTAGTGAGGATAAATCACATTATTTACTTAAATATACTTAATTATTATTTTTATTAATAAATGTACCTTAGAATTTGATGGGGCATTTGGCTTAACAAAGGTCTTGAAAAGAGGTAAGCTAAGTCTAGTTTTAGGTCCATTTAAGATTAGTATCCTCGATATACATGAAGGTATAATGAGGCTTAAATCTATATTGGTATTAGTACATGGCTTGATATTAAGGATTACCTCTCACTTAACGGTCCCATAATAATAAGGGTATCGGGATATTAGCCTTTATATAATCAAATAATTATTTATACTCAACTAGAACACCAAGTCAACTTTCCCCTTGGTGATGAAATCCAAGTTGGTATACCTGGGTAGGATTTGTTTGATTGATTATTTTAATATTTTTATGGTTTGGTAGTGTTTGAAATAGGAGTGTGACTAAAATAATGAATTAATCCTCCTAATTTCACTAGGTGCGCTACTTAAACAAGCAAACTAATAAATAAAATTTACTTAAAAAAGAAACTAATCTATTTTTTTTATTATTTTAAAGAAAAAAAAGAAAGGTTTTTTATAAAATGTAATGCAAAAAAAACTATAATGAGAAAAAAATAAAAATGAGGCCCAAAAAGGGTCCCACCAGGCATGCAAAAATGTTTAAGTAGTTTTCATTCATTCCTTTTATAAAATTGACTACAAAAAACTCAATAAAAATGTAGGGTTTAAAATGTACCTATGATTTAGAAGGTCTTACACCATTTATTGAATGATTATGAGATATTATTTTTGGCTAGGAAGGACTACTTGTACACATGAGAAAACCTGGACAAGATTTGATTAATAAGATAGGGGGATACTTAGTGCTAAACCAGTCCCAAGAAGTAATGAAATTCCTAATTAGGATATTAGACCACTTATGTAATAAATTAAGAAGATTATAATGGTAAAATAAATTATAAGATACATATAATGATATAGATGTGATATTGAAATATTTTGAACTAATCTACATCCATTTCATCAATATGGGCAAAGTGATCATGCAAGTAAGTTTTAGTGAAATCTAAGGCTTCTTTTATAAATTATAATTGCTAGAGATAGATTATATAGTAGGGGAATATATAATGGCACAAATCCCTAACTCCAAGATGATATCACTCTACTCAGAAAAGAAAGGTTGAGGAATAATTGGTAAATCATAGATTTTAATGACTTCATGCAAGGCTATAGGAAGTGCCATCTATAGATAGAATCCATGGTTTAGGGAACATAGAAAAAAAAATTAGATGTCTTAAAAATATCATTCTTTGATTTAAAATAGAAATGATTACATAAGGATCGATTCTGATCCTATAGGATCGATGTTGATTCTATGAATCAACATCAATTTTGATAGAAAAACAACACTTTGGAAATAGGAAAATAAAGGATATTTTATTGAGGTATAATATAATATAAGGGTGTATAATATGTTTAAAAAAGAGATATAATATAACAGAGAGATATAAACTACAATAAATAATGAAATAAACTTACCTTAAAATCACTTAAAGCATATGATAATCTTGAGGTTGATACATTGATATTTAGCCTTTTGATGGCTGTTGAGGGTCTAATGTTATAATGTATCTTTCCAAAAAGGATCCATGTAATTATATACAAATAATTTGAGATACTTTCAACCTCAGGATAAAATTCATGGTCCTTTGCCAAAGTAAAGGCTAGGCATAAATTGACATTGATCCTACCAAATCAATGTCAATCGTGGGGATCATTATTGATTCTGACCTTTTTTTATTAAAAGTTATTTCTAAGTTGTTTAAATCATGGGATAAACTAAGAACTAGGAATTTTAAGTTTTTAAATGGGTTTTTTCTATGAATGAGGTTATTTGGAGGTTAAACTAGTTTTCTTGTATTGTATTTTGTGGATTTTACTAGATTTAGTGGTTGTGAGGATAAAATGGTAATTAGTGAAAACTAATTACTTAGGGTAAAATCATAATTAGTTAAAATAATTCCTCAAGATTAAATTAGGATGGGATGAGTAAACATAAAGGTTCATAAGATCTATATTAGCATAAATATCTACTATGTGAAATCCTATTGCTTATAGTTTTCACAACCTGGTCGACCAAGTTGACCTTGTTCTATTTATTTTCTTTCTAGTTCAAACAAAGATAATTTACCTAAATTGATATTAATTACACTCACTTAAATTTTATATTGGTTTAATATTTTTTTACTTTCAAAAAATTACAACTTAGCTTTTGAACTTTGATTTTGCACTTATTTTTCACATTGTCTGGTTTTTCATAGAAATTATGTAGTAGTAGTTTTCAATCTAATTAGATACTATCATAAAGGTCTAATTGGTACTATGTTTATGGTAATTACATATAATTTATAGATATCATGGCATGATGTGATTACCCAAATACTCCTTTCCATAGTATAAACCTAAACACAATCTCTAGTTTCCACCTAGCTCATGGTATTTTGTAAACACCTAGAATTTCCCTCTTTATTGAACCTTAGGAATCCAGACATACATTTGTTTGTGTGGTGAGTCAAATAAAGGTTAGTTTCAAGAATATAATTATAACTTATCCTTAAAATTGGGTTTATTGATATATGGAAATGGTACTTCCTCCATAGTCAGTGCTCTAAAATATTGGACTGACACCATCCAATGGACAAACTCGTATCTTTAGAAGCCTAAACTTTCAATCAAAACCTTTTGTATGAATTATTGATAGTATTTTCAAATAAATCATTATCTTATAAATTTAATAATTATTGTTTTATATTCACTATTGTATTATATATTAAAAACTTTTATTAGCCAGCATTTATACAAATATTTATGTTGTGAGTTAAAATTAGATCTACTAGCTTGATGTAGTTGCCTGTACATTTAGTTATTTTTTCTCTAACTAAAAATAAATAATCCAAATTCAGACCATTTTAATTTTTTCCTACATTATATAAATAATTTGACTACATTAATTTATTCTATTATAGATTATTCTATTTCACTTCCTATAGAACTAAGTCAACCAGCTCAACCTAGTCTATTACAGATTGTTTTCTTTTCCTTCCTACAAAACTAAGTCAACCAAATCAATGTAGTCTATTATAGACTATTCTATTTTCCTTCGTATATAAATTGTTTTCCTATCTTGACCTAGTCTATTATAGACTATTATGTTTTCCTTCTTACATAACTAAGTTGACCATATCAACCTGATCTATTGTAGACTATTTTATTTTCCTTCCTACATAACTAAGTCAACCAGCTTGACCTAGTCTATTTAGACTATTATATTTTTATTCTTATAAAATTAAGTCAACCATATCAACCCAATCTATTATATACTAATTTGTTTTCCTTCCTACATGACTAAGTCAACTAGATCGACCAAGACTATTACAAACTATTCTATTTTTTATACTAAACTTGGTTGACTAGCTTGACCTAGTATACTATAGATTTTATTATTTTTTAGTAAGTTTTTAACTAAGTTATTTCATCATGTAACATCTATTTGATGATACTACAAATTAAAATCAAAATAACAGGATGAGTTTCACTAATATTAATAAATGTCCTAAGACACATTTTTACAATGACCAACCTAGATAAAATAAGTATCCATGATATCACTAGAACTACCAACTATGAAACTCCTCCATATTCCATGACCCTTAACCATTTATACATGAAAATAGTAGAATATGAAATTAAAATTGAATACATCCTTGAAATGATCCTTTTCATCAATAAAAATCCTCAACATAGAGGTAAGGATCTTCTAATCATCTATAACCTCATGATGGGACCTTATATTGGATAACTCTATTCAAATTCACCTAAATTTTTCACATGATTTATGGAAATTCATTTTATGAATTATACCACACCTTTATCCTCTCTCATGTCTCCCTCTAATAGTATGACATCATCCTCCATATATTCTTTCACCATCATGCCAAGTATTTCTACAAATATGGTAGGTGTGAATTTTAAAGGGTCTACTCAAAACATCCACACTAATACCCATTTACATACAACTCATAGTACATATACTACTACTAGTGCTTCTCATGAAACTAGAAAATCTCATGATACTAGTGCATCTCAAACTCTTAATACCTCACATAATATTAAAGCATACAATGTTGCTTCTAGTCAAAATACCATTCAAAATAATCAATTATTGATACAAACTCTCATATAAATGTCTACCTTTCAAACTAATAATGTAACCCAAATCATGGAAATGGAGAAATGGTTATTGTATATCCTAAACCAACCTCAATCTACTAAATGGGGAGTGAAAAATCCCTATGCCCCTACCCCCACTTATAGATGCACATGGTAACCTTATACTGCAACCCCCACTTATAAAAAAAACTATTAAACACTTAAAAAATTAACCTCTTTCCCCTTTAATTACAAACATTTACATAGGGGGTATACTCCCCACTATCACTTATAATGGATCCATGGATCCATCTTTGCATTTGCAAACCTTTATAAATTTATATAAAGATTGGGTTAAACTTAATACTTTTACTACCACCAAAATCTTACCTAAAACTTTTTTAGGTGATGTTTTAGATTGGTATAATCAACTTAAAAATAATTCCATCACTAGAATATAGGACTTATTTAATGTATTAATTCAATAATTCTAATCTAGTGATATTCCTAAAAATAACTTACCCACTTTATCAATTGTAAAAAAATTAGAATTTGAAATGGCATAAATGTTCATCTAATAATGGAAACCCTTATCTAAAAAATCCAAGTATAACATGTCAAATGATTTAGATGATAACCTCTTCCAATTATTCACTAATGATATTCATCCTAAAATATAATATCCTTTATTAGGTTATGTTTGGTTTCCTATTATGGTTTCACCTAGTCATGATATTTAACATTCCACTCTCTCACAATATCTTAATTGGTTAGCCTTAGACATATTACATGAGATAAATTGCTTATCATCATGCTAATGTGTTAAATGTACCCATAATAGTGATATATAAAATATTAAATGAGACACAAATCCTTGGAATTTTGAATAATTCTAAGAAAGAGTTTTTTTTAAAATACCCACCCTTGAATCCTTACCTACCATCCCATTTCATGAATCACAACATTTTAATTATCCTGTCAACTCTAATAGAGGTTATAATTCTCATCCTTAATTAATAGGAAACTTACCACCCAACCTTTTAGATTCAAATGATGATGAACCAAATGAGATAAGTTTAAAAATCAAAACTTTTTATCTCTCTCCTAACATAATTTTTCAATTATCTCCTTCTTTATGACCTCGATCTCATAAAAAAACTAGGTGATAAAATTTTGGTTACCTTATCAAAATTTGATAATTACATTCACCCTAGCTCTTTAACCAATAAAATCATTGACAAATATACTATTGAAATTTATACTTCTAATTATGATGATGGATATGGTTTATATGATCTATTTTTAGCTATTTTTACTCAAGCTAAAAAATTAGATATACTTAGATATTATTCTTCTTTACAACATTCTCTTGGTTATATTCATGTAGTTACTTCTCTTTATAGAGTACCTAGTATTAGTTATTAATCTAATGTTCACATGTATGAGATGAAGCACACACACTACTCATCTAGTAAATGTTGATCCTCTTCTAAGTATGCTTATGTACTATGCCATGATGGGACATTATCAATTTTATAGAATCCAAGATCCTTCCATATTACTTCCTTTAGAGATTCCATCTACACTAATTTGACCTGCTATGATTTCATCAATTGATGTGGTCCAACCTAGTATTGATCCTATTCTGATTTCTCCTATTAGTGATGGAATATTACCTTTGCCTAAACTTGATCCTCTACCATCATGATGGGTATATGAGCCTTATTATGAGATCCATAGTGTGTCCAATCATTTTTCCACGGATTATAGTGCACACCATTAGTAACAAGCTTCTTATTTTTCTACCATAGAGAGTTGAACCTTCATCATCTACCACTAGACATTCTTGTTTCTATCATGGTCCATGTAACCATTATTTTATTCATTACCAATGGCTCAAGAAATACATTACTACACTTGGTCCAACCATAACATGGCCAAAAGATAAGAGTATACGACCTCTTAAGGTACTTCTAGAGTATATTATCTAATATGGATAGGTATATTATCTTTATAATTAGTGTATTACATGCCATAATGATAGTTTCTAAGTAATTCAATAGCATTTTCAGTATTTTCCACACCTATGCTTTCACTAACTTAGCCTCATGTTCTAGGTCATTCATGGATAAAGTATGCTTCTCTACAACCTATACCTTTACATATATATATATAGATACCATTAATATTTTGACACCTCTTCCTTGCATTGAGTATCCCACATAGGAGGTACCTCATAAACATTATCTACTTCTAGCATACCTACCTTCTCTATAGAGATGATATGACATGATGTCTTTTCACAACTTTCTATAAAGATTGATGAGACCATGATTAATGTTAGAATTCAATTACACAAGGGTGTATTAGATGTTATGGATGATATTTATAGTGATATTTATTAGTATTTATAAACACATCATGATTTTATATCACATTATAATATGATTTGGGTTTGATTTATGAGCATATATGGATATTATGTTTTGTTTATTTACATTTTTTGTGGGTTATTTTATTTTCATAATTTAATTTATCTTTGACATATTTTAATTTAAAATTCATATCTCATGCATTAATATTATTCTCATGGTTTAATTTATTTTTCATGGTTTAATTTATCTTAAATTTATTTTTCTTACACTTGTTATGCCATTTTAAAAAAGATAGTTATTATTGTGACATGGTTCTAAAAAACCAACACCCCTTGATTATCCTATCTTTACCATATGATAAGTTAAAAATCATACTTATCATTGTATCACTACATACATATATCCATTTTTTTCTCCATCTATCCTCATTTACTCCATTTTCATACTAAGAACACATATGGTTAAGACTTGAGATCATATGTTGGTTTTAAAAAAAGCCTAATTATTTAATAAAACATGTCAATATATTATGTATTTTGTCTCCTATAACCAAAAACTAAAGATCATTTATGTTTATCATTTATATCACTCATGATTGGTTATTCCAAATCCATATGGAAGAGGAATAAAAAACTCCATAAAAAGTTAAAATCTAAATCACTTAAATAAAAGGAAATGAACAAAAGAAAAAATGAACATTAAAAATTCAAAATCACACCAAAATCCATGATTCATTTCATAAAACATCTCCTATTTTTAATCAAATTTCAAACTCCATAGGTGGCCTCACAATGGATTCAAGGTCCATTTGGATGTAGTAGGCTAGTTTGGGATAGGAGATTTAAAAATTACATATAGTGTTACCTAATTTATCACACAAGTACCCAATATTCATATTAAACCAATAGTTCTATAAGGGTTCCTAATGAATGGATTAAAAAATGTGGGAAGGTAGGCCATTTTTTATTTTCATGTTTATTTTAACTTAATGACTCGGTCTTAGTACTACATTTATTTTTCCATAAAGTTTTATGTTTATTGTGAACCAATATTTTCTACATTTGGCTTCCAATAGGATCTTAGTGTGTCCCTATTTGTGTATTATGCCTCATGCCTACTAAGTTTTTATTATAAACACCAATGCCATGCTTTTTCAACTCCTTCATTACAACAATTCCAATATTCCTCCTTGATCCATATGTTTTGTTAACTAATCATACCCCTAGGGTTTTATTTTTGTGAGTTGAAATATAAGACCTTGGATAAACTAAGATTTATTCAAAAAAATCTCCTTATTTCCTAAAACTATTCCCAATATTATCATCTACCTCATTGTTTTTTATTTTATGAGTTGCAGTGTAAGACCTTAGATAGGACCAGGGTTTCCTTATAATTTATTCCTAACACCCCAATACCATGATTAGTCACAAAAATAACTATCAATCTTGATATTTACATCCTATTTTTATTATCATTCTATTTTACATGGTTATCAAATTGATTTAGTGTGTCTCACATTTCAATTTATAGATCATTTGCATAATTTCCATCTTGATATAGTATGTTTCATGTTTTCTTAACTTTAATCTACCTTTACTTTTTATAACTTTTCCAAATACTTTATTTACTATGTTTTACATTATAATTAATTTCACATCCTTCCCATCTAGATTTATTATGTTTTATATTATTTATTAGTTCTAATCATATTACACATTCCTAAACTTGGTTAATGTGTTTCATATCAATTTGATTTTTAGTACATGCTTTTCAAATATTGATTTAAGAGTATTTTACAAAATGTTTCCTTTATTTATGTTTTACACATTTCCCATAAATATTTAGTGTGCACTATAGTTTATTATATTTTTACACATTTTAAATTTTATTTTAGTTTATCATTATTTTTAACCATGCATTTGTTCACAAATTAATAGAAAAAAATCCAATATACATCATATATTATTATCATAGGATATAAAATAAATTAAAACACATACTAGAAATAAAATATATACATCCATAACATTCATGATCAATATAAACCAAAAAATGTATAGATATATTGATGCATAGGTATAAGATAAAATAATCATAATCACCTTTCTTGGCTCTATTTTTTATCACCTTTGGTCTCAACTTGTAAATGCTATGCTTTTTCCTTAAGCATTAGTCTTCAATTTGTATTCTTAAGTCATCTCTCATTAGGATTGTTAGCATTTTATATCTTTCCCCTATACACTAATAATATTGGATTCCTTTTTACCTATCACTAGACCATCAATTAGTATCTCACTCATTCACTCATCTAGTTCTATTCACTTACCCAACTCCTTTCACTTTCCTCACTCACTATTTTCCACTAGTTAATCTTCTCAAGGCTTAAAACACTAAATTTTGTGATTAATATTATGAACATAATTGGATATGGTGGGTTATCTCTCTTGATCATGTTATACTTGAATCCACCCCTTTAAATCCCTCACTCACACTCCAACTCTCATTTTTACTCCTCAAGCTCATAGTGATACAACTCCCTTATAACCTTTTTTTCCCAATTTCCCTTTATTTGAACATTATGAAAGTTAACATGAATATATAATCCCATATATAGAAACCATATATATCCTTATAGTCTCTCATGTAGTTTCAAGGTCTAACTCTCTATTTCAATACCACTTTCTTTGTAGACTCCTTATTAATTAGGCTTTTTAACCCTCTATACACTTACTCATACACCAAATACATACTATACCATATGTTACTATAATAAAAACTTTTTATTCCTTTTCCTCAAGGATAAACACACAGGATTAGAAATTTTTATCTTTTTCCTATGGTTATAACTCCACTTATAGAGGTTTTTGGTTCCAAACCCTAGTTCCTCTACTATAGAGGCTGAGAGGGATTAAATTTTAATATATTTCATTTTAGGTCTTTTAAAACTATAAAAAAACCTTACCTAGGTCTATATTAATAAGTTACACCTTACCAAATATATGATAATCATTGATGAAATATATTATGTCTTAAACTAAGCAAAACTTAGAATTTTGTGTCTTTTATAAGACTTTGTAAAGGTTTAGTAAACTATCTGCATTATAAAAGTTTTATAATATCCCAATAGACTATTATAAAAGATTATTCTCCTTCCAAAAATTCTCAATACTTAACAAACTTCATAACCATTCATTCACTCAAACATATACACTCTTTCACTTGCATACTAACTGAACAAGAACATGGGTGACTAAGCAAATAGGGTTTTACCTTCACTGTGACTATGCATTGAGTTTTTACCATTAAATTTGCATTAAAATAAACTAATATTATATACCATATGAAAATAATTTAATTTAAAAATCACAATCTTAACATATCCATAGTTTATATCTTAATAACCAACAACTTACCTTCATACTTGACTGTCATAACTATATATGCAAAGTTTGAGGACAAATATCAATCTCTCATGAGTACATTTCATTATTAAACAATATATCCCATCACTATGTGATATAAATGTTAATAAAATTTAGAGTCAATTTAAAATGGGAGTTCTCCCTTGTACTATCTTGAGAAACCAATCAAATGATATTCTTTTTGACTATAACCTTGTACTTTCCTATCTCAAACCTGAAACCACAAAAATAGTGACATATTTATGGACTCAATGGAATTTAAAATAAATATACAACTAAGATAAATCCAAAACCATTCAAGGAATCATTTACACATAGAATAATTTCTTATTTATTCATTTAAAGCATCAAACGTTACACATTCAGTCCATTCATAGACTCTATCAAGTTCCTTAGAGAGTTACATTATTTATTTATTTTCTTTCCACTTTCTCCTTATTGGAGATATCTCATATATGCCTTTTTGTTACTCTCCTCTCATCATAAAAATACCATAAATATTCCTTCTCATTCAACCTTTACATTGGTTTGGGTAGTTAAAAAACAAGACTCTTACATCTCAACTCAATTTGAGAATAGTAGTTACTCTTATTTAACATAACTCTTAATTTTATAAAATTTAAGACTTAGACATTAAAATTCCCAAAAAAAGCTCTTTTCATGACATTTTGGACCCTTTTATGAACATTATTTCTCCTATTCACTTCCTACCATGCTTATAGTCCTTCTAGGCTTAGTCTAATATTTGAATTTTCAAATTTACAATTTTGAAGGGAAAACTCCCATACATTCAAAGCACACCCTTGATGACTCAAGATGACTCTATGAAAAAAAATAGACTCTATAGGGTCCTTCACACACACTTATACCCAAAAATAGACCAACTATGACTCCTAACTAGCACATGAGTCTTTAACAACTAAAAATGAAGTTTTGCTTATTAGATGTTCCTGCATCATGCTCCCTAAGATGGATAAACTTTAGTGATAAATAATTATTTATTGACTTCCAATTAATTCTTTGAGGATCTTACATGCTCACCTTACTACTTTTTAGACACCAGAATTACATTGTACACTTGTGTGATTCCCTATGCCAAAACCTCCCTTGATCCCCTTTTAATAATTAATCTTTGTAACCCATGCTTTCACCTTAAAATATTTAATTAAGTTAATTTAAACCCACTTATTCCACCTCACCTAGAAACATCATCCTACGACTAATTCTTAACCTCTGAGTCACCTTGAGACTTAGTCTCCTAATCCTAACTTGCCTATGATTTGTTGTCACTCCTATCATAAATTCCTAACTAACTACATTCTTCATAACCTTCCATTTTTATCATTTTCTAACAAACACCACACTTGGAAAGAGAAGGAATAGAAAATGGGATAAAAATATCCCTTTTACGTCTTCTTATGCCATCAACATTGGTCAACCCTTAGCCAACGTTAGTGGGATCACTGACCTCGATTACTCTACATAAATTGATATAGATCAGGAATTGATACACTACATAGAGCTTGAAATCTTGAGGACTAAAAGCACATGCTTGTCTTATTTGTTCACACATCAATTCACCAAGTCTCATTGGAGTCATCTATCTGGCAATCATAGTTTACCCATTTCACTAGCTAAGTATATCTAAGTGTTTTATAAGTCTTTAAATAGTAATTTTATAATTTCTTTACAGTATACTATTTATTGTTTCACAAACTTTGACTCCTTATGTGGAGGAGTTGTAAAGATCCCCACCTATTTATCTCTACCCTAGCATACCAACCCTCTATCTAGACTCACTTGAGTCTTACCCACCCCCTTAAGACTCTTCCCAACCTCATAACCTGACCATACTCCTATTTCCCTCCCAAAAAATCCTTCTTTAACTCATTCTAATACTACTACCCCAGCTGACATCGATGACCCCAACTGATATCGGTGACCCCAACAAACATCGATCTTTAAACTGATATTGGTTACTATGTTTTTAAACCAATAACCTCAAAACAACCTAACAACCTTCCCAAAACATAGACATAACTTATCAGCCTATACTTTATTATCTTCTACTACACTCAGACCTATAACATGGTAAATAGAATGCTAACTCTCTCTCTCTCTCTCTCTTTACTTGCATTTATTTTAAAATAGTAGATCGTCATCCCAAGAAAGTTTCATACTTCTTAGAAAATGGTAGTATGTGCATATCTCCACTAATATATATTTTGTGTAGTCTTTTCTTATCTACATGTGTCTTCCTCCAAAGCAAAAGAGGGGAATCTAAAAAGTCTAAAATGATGCACACTTATCTAGGTTTTAATCAATTATCCTTAACTCTCTCTCTATTCTATTTCTCTCTCTTTTTGAATGTAAAATAAGCTCAAAATTTAGTGAAACATGCTTCTCCTCCTTTTTTCTCCTTTTTCTTCATTAGGATATTATATTTCTATTTCTTTGCTTTTCCTATCTTCCTTGTCAACTCTTACTCTACCTCTATGAGGTGTAATAACTATTAAAAATCTCTATTTTTTACATGTTCTTCCTTTCTCAACTCAATGTGTGCTTCCTTATACCTTGTTTTTAAAAAATGGTTATGATCCTTCATTCTTGATCTTGTTACATGACTTCTTGTTAGGTTGTGGAGCTAAAAGCTTGACCCAGATGCAAACATGGAGGAGGTTGTTGAGTGTCACAGTCACCGATGTTGGTAGGCCAACCGACGTCAGGCAGGGGTTGATAAAAAGCAACTGATATTGGTTAGGAGTCAGCCGACATAGGTCACCTCTAGGTAGATAGGGACTGACGTCAGTGGCCTGTGCGGTTCCAAAACTGCTTGTTGACAGATAGTTAGTTTGTTGAATCGGTTGTTTGCATGTTAAAGACCAGTTCGAGTCTTGAGCTGCTTGTCTAATTATTGTATGCATGAGATCTATATAATAGACTCATGGGATGTATTGTAATGTGTAGAACTAGAAGAGTTCTTCCATTGGTGGAATCATAGGGGTTCTTCTAGGTATGTAAGATCAGGTTTGATCTGTAGGGTGTTACAAGATCATGGTGGAGATCTACATGTGGTAGGTAAGATCAGGTTGGTCTGCAGGGGTGTGTGTGTGTGAGGTTAAAAGTAGATCTATGGGGGAGAAAGATCAAAGGTGATAGCAACACATCAAGGAGCAAGATAAGGGGAGATCTACTTGGAGTACTGGTTCGTACTCAGTTGTACTGGCAGTATTGATACTGACTGGTTGAGGTGAACAACAGCTCTATGTTAGCCGTTTGTTGTGACCTGTATTGAGAGAAGATTACTCTTGAGGGAAGATTACTGGTATGCCCACGAAGTGGATGAAAGAGTGTGATCTCTTTGTTGTAATTTACTTCTAATTGAGTTGAATACAATTGTGTGTTGCCTCTCATATTTTGTGTTATTTATATTTCTAGTTACTTGTACTTTTGGTATAATTTTTCATGTTTAGTTGCTTATACAAAGGTAATCATATGTGCTCTTAGATCTGACAAGTTGTGTTAGAGCTGTAGGGAACCTAGGTCCTGTTAATTGGTATTAGAGTGAGGTTGGAGGTTCTTAGAGCGAGGTTTACTAATAGGTGGTTCAGATCTAGTTAGTGTTTGTTGATTACAGGTCACTCTCAGGGGTTTCTGATTGAGTGGGAGTATAACAATGGCAAAAGAAGGTAAGCTAATAATGGAGAAATTCAGACATAGGCATAGCACCATAGGGTGTGTGGTGGTTGGTCTTCAAGATTGAGCTTGAAGAGGGATACAAGCCATGATACAGATTACACAATGTACTGGTATAGGTATAGGTGTCATTATTTATCTCTAAGTGGGAGATTGTTAGGTTGTGGAGCTAAAAGCTTCACCTATGTGCAAACATGGAGGAGGTTGTTGAGTGTCATAGTCACCAACGTTAGCAGGCCAACCGATGTCAGATAGGGGTCAACAAAAAGCAATCAACATTGGTCACCTCCAGGCAGACAGGGACCGATGTCGGTCACCTGTGCGGTTCTAGAACTGCTTGTTGACAGACAGTTAGTTTGTTGAACTAGTTTTTTGCATGTTAAAGACTAGTTTGAGTCTTGATCCACTTGTCTAATTATTGTATGCATGGGATCTATATAATAGACTCATGGGCTGTATTGTAAAGTGTAGAACCAGAAGAGTTCTGCCATTGGTGGAATCACAGGGGTTCTTCCAGGTATGTAAGATCAGGTTTGATCTACAGTGTGTTTCAAGATCATGGTGGAGATCTACAAGTGGTAAGTAAGATCAGGTTGGTCTATAGGGGTGTGTGTGTGCAAGGTCAAAATTAGATCTATGGGGGAGCAATATCAAAGGTGACAGCAACACATCAAGGAGTAAGATCAAGGGAGATCTACTTAGAGTACCAGTTTGTACTCAGTTGTACTAATAGTATTGATATTGACTGGTTGAGGTGAACAACAGCGCTGTGTTAGCTGTTTGTTATGACTTGTATTGAGAGAAGATTACTCTTGAGGGAAGATTACTGGTATGCCCATGAAGTGGATGAAAGAGTATGATATCTTTGTTGTAATTTCCTTCTAATTGAGTTGAATACAATTGTGTGTTGCCTCTCATATTTTGTGTTATTTCTATTTCTAGTTACTTGTACTTTTGGTATAATTTTGCATGTTTAGTTGCTTATACAAAGGTAATCATATGTGCTCTTAAATCTAACAAGTTGTGTTAGAGCTTTGGGGAACCTAGGTCCTATCAATTGGTATTAGAGCGAGGTTGGAGGTTCTCAGAGCAAGGTTTACTAATAGGTGGTTTAGATCTGGTTAGTGTTTGTTGATTACAGGTCACTCTCAGGGGTTTTTGATTGAGTGGGAGTATAGCAACGACAGAAGAATGTAAGTTGAGAATGCAAAAATTCAGACACAGGCGTAGCACCATAGGGTGTGTGGTGGTTGGTCTTCAAGATTGAGCTTGAAGAGGGATACAAGCTAGGATAAAGATTAGACAATGTACTGGTATAGGTATAGGTGCAACTATTTATCTCCAAGTGGGAGATTGTTAGGTTGTGGAGCTAAAAGCTTCACCTGGATACAAACATGGAGGAGGTTACTGAGTGTCACAGTTGCCGACATTGGCAGGCCAACTGACATCGGGCAGGGGTCAATAGAAAGAAATCAACATTGGTCAAGATTCAGTCGATGTCAGTCACCTCTAGGCAGAAAGGGATCGATTTCGATCACTTGTGCAGTTCTAGAACTACTTGTTGACAGACAGTTAGTTTGTTGAACCAGTTGTTTGCATGTTAAAGACTAGTTCGAGTCTTAAGCTGCTTATCTAATTATTGTATGCATGAGATATATATAATAGACTCATTTGTTGTATTTTAATGTGTAGAACTAGAAGAGTTCTTCCATTGGTGGAATCACAGGGGTTCTTCCAGGTATGTAAGATTAGGTTTGATCTGTAGGGTGTTACAAGATCATGGTGGAGATCTACATGTGGTAAGTAAGATCAGGTTGGTCTACAGGGGTGTGTGTGTGCAAAGTCAAAAGTAGATCTGTGACGGAGCAAGATCAAAGGTGACAACAACACATCAAGGAGCAAGATCAGGGGAGATCTACTTGGAGTACTGGTTCGTACTCGATTGTACTGGTAGTATTGATACTGACTAGTTGAGGTGAACAACAACTCTGTGTTAGCCATTTGTTGTGACCTATATTGAGAGAAGATTACTCTTGAGGGAAGATTACTTATATGCCCATGAAGTGGATGAAAGAGTGTGATCTCTTTGTTGTAATTTCCTTCTAATTGAGTTGAATACAATTGTGTGTTGCCTCTCATATTCTGTGCTATTTCTATTTCTAGTTACTTGTACTTTTGGTATAATTCCACATGTTTAGTTGATTATACAAAGGTAATCATATGTGCTCTTAAATCTAACAAGTTGTGTCAGAGCTTTGGGGAACCTTGGTCCTGTCGATTGGTATCAGAGCAATTCTATTCTATTCTATTTCTCTCTCTTTTTGAATGTAAAATAAGCTCAAAATTTATTGAAACATGCTTCTCCTCCTTTTTTTCTTCTTTTTCCTCATTAGGATATTGTATTTCTATTTCTTTGCTTTTCCTATCTTCCTTGTCAACTCTTACTCTACCTGTATGAGGTGTAATAACTATTAAAACTCTCTATTTTCTACATGTTCTTCCTTTCTCAACTCAATGTGTGCTTCCTTATACCTTGTTTTTAAAAAATGGTTATGATCCTTTCATTCTTGATCTTGTTACATGACTTCCTTCTTCATTGTTTTCATTTGATGCTTGTTTATTTTAGGTTTCTTTGGTCCTTGGCAATATTGGTTCTTTTTTTCTTGTGTTCTAATGGTATCATAGGCACATCAACCTTTGTCATTTTTTCAAAAAGGTTTTATTTTTTTTCCTCTTTATTACACTTCTACACCTCTTGATTTATATTCACATAACCTTTTTCACCTTGAAAGAACAACCTCTTATCTAATTCACCTTCATCATGGTAATTTTTTTTTGGCATCTCCTTGACTAGTAATAATTATGAAAATCAATTAACAACTCAACTATAACTTCACCAATTGAACAGATTACCTTTTTGAATTGTTCATGCCTTAATTACTTATTTTCTAGTGTACTTCCTTATGGATTTATTTGAATAACTCCTTGTGCTTCATTATGATTTTCCATTCTTTATTCTTTTTTGATCTCAATCATGATACTATTCTTCACCTACTTTTATCCCTTTCAATATATTGAAAATCTTATCTAGCATATCCAATTCCTCTTTTAATATGAGATAAACTATATTTCTATCATATTCATCAAATTTTAGACCATATTTCCCTTCATCTTCTTACGAATCTTGATTCATAACCTATCTTTGGGATCCTTCTCTCATGAGAGTCAAATAATTCTCCTCCTTATATTTCATATCAAGTGTTTTAAGCACTTTATGAGGTGATTCATCTTCATCTTGCCTTTTCATAAGCCTATACATCAATTTTATTATTTATTTATACAAAATATATTCACTACTTGAATAAAATTCATATGAATAATCATAAATAGTATAAGAAATCAAACCTTGAGACCACTTAGCCTCTTCACACTCATTATCTTATTTACTCAACTACAACATCATTTCTTTCTATTGGTCTACTTTCATCATGTCTTCTATTTGCTTCTTTGTTTTTAAATCTTATCTTCATTATTTATTAGAGTGTACCACCAAGACTATCCTTATGAAATCTTTACATTATTTTCATTACCTATATTTATGCCTTGCACATGCTTATTCTTATATTTTCTTCTTGTATCATCTTCTCCATAATTATTTGATTGATAGCCTATCATGCTAGCTTGATTCAACCTACCCTTTACTTATTTTTTCCATGTTGGATTTTTAATTCCACATGTATTCTTAACTTGCATGACCTATTACTTAAGGTTATACTTTGTCATCTCATCACCTATTACCTTGAGCCACTTAGGCACTACATACCCATTCTCGTGTACTATATTTGAGGATTGTACCTTATTATTTTTTATTCCAATATTCATATTATCTCATTTATTATCAAATGTGTAATAAAATTCAAATCCTAAGCATTCATTTACCTCATTGAAGGACTTATGAAATGTTATTTATTTTCTCATGTCTTCATGTATTCATGGTTATCTTCCTCTCTTGCTTTAGCTTTAATGCTTGTCAAAGCATCATAAAAATCCTCTTCCATCTGATCCTTAGCATGCTAAGATTCTTAATTGTTCATCTTGTTGACTTTTATAATTTATTTTATTCCCTTGAAATTTAATCTCATCTTGTTGGGTGATGTACTAGACACATTATTTACAAGCTTTAAGGCCTTATGTTTAGCCTTCATCCAAATTTTCTTGATACTTGCATACACAAACTCAAATACAATGTTATCATAATAAACAACAGACCACATAGTCTCCATGAATGTATCTTTCATATACATTCTCCTCTCCTTATTATCTTCTCCCTTAAGTGCTTCTCTTATCAATTCTCTCTCCTTGTTCTCCTCAATGAGAACTCTTTTATCCACTTATTTATCTTGTTTCTCTCTTGATAAATCCTCATTTATCATGCCTCTATGGGTTATACCCTATATTTTCTTATCTTCCTTTAAGGCACTCATGTTATACCTTCTCTTTTTATCCTAAGTAGCTCTAGTGTAAATTTTACTCTCTTCTTCATGCTACAACCAATACATTGGCTTCTTTGATCCTTCATGAGATTTACCATGATCTCTATCTTCTCTAAACTCTACCCCAACTCTTTTACTTCTTTTTCTACATCCATCTTCTCCCTTTTCCTTCACTTTTTAGGCCTTACCTAGACCTATCTTTTAGCAAGCTATCTACTTGCCTCTTATACCTCTATTTGATATTTTATCTTTCTCTAATACTTTTCTAGGACTTATCTTATCTCCCTTGACTCTCACTTGGACTATTTTCCTTCATTCTCTCTTGAGTTTCAATGCATTTTCCAATTCACCTTCTATAGTTCTCTTGACTAGTTTCAAGTCTTTCACATTGGAATTAGGGGCTTTAGGTCATCTCTTTACCAATTATACAATTTTTCTATACTAACCTCAATAGTTCATACCTTAAACACCTTTTTTTGTATAATACCCTACAATTCATCTCATGCAATCCTCATGACATTCTTGATAATATCACATGAAATAATATTTAATGCATAACTCAAAATAGAAATAATGAAGAGGTTACTAGATTTGATTCCAAATTATGTAGATTTATATGATAAAAGCCTCATAATCACCTTTCTTTGTTCTCTTTTTGATCACCTTTGGTTTCAACTTGTAAATTCTATGCTTTGTCCTTAAGCTTCAATCTTCAATTTGTAATCTTAAGTCAATCTCTCATTAGGATTATTAGCATTTTATATTTTGTCCCTATGTACTAAGAATTTTTGAGTCACATCTCCTTACCATTATACCATAAATCAGTATCTCACTCATCTAGTTCCTTTTACTTACCCAACTTTATTCACTTTCCTCACTCATTATTTTCCAGTAGTTAATCTTCTCAAGGCTTAAAAAACTAAATTTTGTGATTGATATTATTAACACAACTAAATATGATTGATGATCTCTCATAATAATGTTATACTTACCTTCACCCATTTGAATCCCTTACCCACACTCCAACTCTCACTTTCACACCTCAAGGTCATAGTGACACAATTCCCTTGTAGCCTCTTTTTTCACAATTTCCCTTTGGTTGAACATTATAAAAGTTACCTCAAAGATATATGACCATATATAGGAACCCTATATCTCCTTATATGCCCCCATGAATTTTTAATTCTAAATATCTATCTCAATACCACTTCCTTTGTAGGCTCCTTGTCAATTAGGCCTTTTAGCCCTCCATACACTTACTCAAACACCAAATCCATATTGTACCATATGATACAAGAATAAAACCTTTTTATTCCTTTTAATTATGAAAAAACACATATGATTACAAAGTTTTGACTTTTTATTAAGGTTGGAACACCACTTATAGAGTTTTTTGGTTTCAAATCCTAGTTCCTTAACTATAGAGATTGAGAGGGACTAAATTTCAATACCTTTTATTTTAGGTATTTTCAAATAGAACCAAGAGCTTACCTAGGTCTATCTTGATAAGGTACACCTTTTAAAATATATTATAATCATTGATCAATCCTATTATGTCTTAAACTAAGCAAAACTTAGAATTTTATGAGTCCTTTGTAGGACTTGTAAATGTTTAGTAAATTGTCTATTCTCTAAAAGGTTTCTAATATCCAAATGGAATATCATTAATGATTTTTATCCTTCCACACATGCTTAGGACTTAACCAACTTCATAACCATTCATTCACTCAAACATATACACTCTTTCACTTGCATACTAATTGAACAAGAATAGGGGTGACTGAGTAAATAGGGTTACCTTCATTGTGACTATGCATTAAGTTTTTACACTTAGAATTAAATTGAAATAAAATAATATACCATCCCATTTTAAAATAATTTCATCTAAAAATCATCATCTTAACATATCCATAGTTTCTACTTTAATAAATAACAACTTACCTTCATACTTAATTGTCATAGGAATGTATGCAAAGTTCAAGGATAGAGATTAATCTCTCATGAGTCCATTTAACCATTAAACACCATATTCCATCACTATGGGATATAAAACATTGACAAATGTAGATTAAATGTACCATGGGAGTTCTTCCTTGTAATATCTTGAGAAACCAACCAGATTATCTTCTTTTTTAGTGTAGCCTATACTTTCCTATCTTAGACCTGAAAACACACAAATAGTGACATGTTTATGGAATCAAGGGAGTTTAAAATAAATATATAACTAAGATAAATAAAAAACCATTAAAGTAAGAATTTACACATAGAAAAAATTCTTCTTTATTCATTTGAATCATCAAACATTACACATTCAATGCATTCATGGACTCTATCAACTTTCTTAGAGAGGTAAATTATTTGTTTCTTTTATTTCCTCTCTATCCTTCTCAAAGATATATCATCTTTCCCTTCCTCCTACTCTCATTTCATCATACAACTACCTTACAACTTCCTTTTCATCCAACCTCTATATTGGTTTGGGTAGTTACAAAAAAAGACTCTTATATGTCAACTCAACATGAGAATAGTAGTTAATCTTTGATATAACTCTTAATTATCAAGGGTTTAAGACTTAGACATAAAAATTCCTACAAAAACTCTTTTCATGACCTTTTGGACCCTTGTACTAACATTTTATCTCCTATTCACTTCATACCATGCTTATGGTCCTTTTAGGCTTAATCTAATATTTGAATTTTCAAATTTGCTCTTTTGGAGGGAAACATCCCATACATTAAAAACACACCCTTGATGACTCAAGATGACTATATGATAATAAATATACTCTATATGGCCATTAACACACACTTATACCCCAAAATAAACCAACTATGACTCCTAACTAGCACATGAGTCCTTAACAACTGAAAATGATGTTTTGCTTACTAGATGCTCCTACATCATATAAATATCCTTAGATAAAATGTATGATATAATAAAAAATTATATAAGTAAAATAATAGAAATATATCTATGGTTATGGTATATCCTATCTATCTAGTGGACAAGCCACACTACCCATAGATGCCTATAACTATCCCCTCTAAATAGTCCACTATAATGAATCTATCTTGGAACATAAACCCTATATCTATCTATATAGATTGGCCATGTGGGCTTGTACCTATGTTGTATACCCTACTATATCCATATGATTAACATTCTCCTCAAATACCATCTACCAAGACCATTAATCTCCCTCTCTCACTCCAAGTAGTAGTTGTGTGGTATCACGCCATATTTACAGCTCTTATGCTACCTCATTAGTTAACTTAAACCAACTAGAATACTCAAGGGTAGATGGTAAAACATTATTATCCATAACTATAGCATCATGATGCAATAATACACCATCCAAAATATCATGATGTGCAGCTCCTATAATCACACCCAATCTAAATTTCTTCTCAATAGTATTTACAAAACAAAAACCAAATGTACATTAGATCTTAAATATATATAAAATATCTAAACATCTATCTAAATACACACACAGATATAGATGCACACACACAACTATACATCTAGTCATCTAATTACCACTCAAAATAATAACAAACACTTACCAAAAATGGTATTTCCTACATAGCCTCTCTATCAGCACAACCTCCAAATATCTCCACTGGAGCACATCTATGAGGTGATAGAAAACCAAGAGAAATATCTTGATAATGTCATATTTCCCTTCAAATCTGTTTCTCTATCAACCAAATCTATGCTACCAATGCTATGTGATCTCCCTACTTAGCTACCTCCTCCTATGCCTACACTACCACATATTGATGTCTTCATATCCATGGTGATCATAGTATAAATTATAAAACATGTTTTGGATTAATAATTTCCACATCCACATCCTCAAGATTAGTTTAAACCATCTCCATATATACAACTTCTACCTCTTTGACAGTAGCTTTTGTTACTCTTAGTAGTCATCACTGACCATTCCAATGTCTCTATCATTGAGACCAAGTCATAGGTAAATAAAAAAGTAATCATGTGCCCCCACTACCTCTCAACTCCTTAACATGATGTACCCAATACTTAGGTACACCTATCAGATCCACTAGATGGGGTAATCCTAAATGTCTAGGTAGGTGAGTAGTAGGATGTGGCTCCACCCACCATGTATAGTTTCCAATAATACACACATGAGTTAATCCAATTAAAACCATAGGACAATTCAACCAATTACCTATAATATTTTCATAAGGATACCATATAATATAACTATGAACAATTGTCCATAGTGATGGATATGTGGTATAAAACATATCACATGATCATACTACCATATGAGCACATGAGGTAAACTATCATCAATAGTATGAGATAAACTAGTTGGTTGATATATAGGAAATCTCTCATATATAAAAATATAATGCAAAATAATAGATCCCATAGTCTTCTCGCCATGAGATAAAATTCCATACATATCATGGACTAATTATACCCAAATCATTGACCCTGGGTTGTATAAATTACCCTTATTAAAAATTGAATGACATAAGGTGACTGCATATAATGACACCTTCCCATTTGAATTATGAAAAATAATACATGATGTAACAAATATAATAACCACCTTTTGGATATCAAGAATTGTAGATATATAAACATAAAAAAATTACACATGTAGTCCTTCAAAATATCTCTTAGAGCCAGACACCATAGGGAAAAGGCTTGTATATTTGGATCTATCTTAAGAGTATCACAAATCATAGAAGTCCTAATAATAATAATTCCATCAGAGCATGGGCATCCTCTAAAATAATACCATCCTATATAGTATCCCCATCAACTTCCCATCACAAAGTGTTGGTTAGTCACTCCCATGCTCCTAAGAACATTATGACTAAGTCACCACTAAGAGGGATCCTACACATCTACATAATACAAATAAATCCCAATGACACCAAGCATGAACGATCATCTAATATAAATCTATCTATTAAGTCAGGTAGCCATGCTATGTTTGTCAAGTGTTAGATCCTTCTTGGCCTTTGTAAAATTCCAAACCAAAAAAAATGTATTAGTCCTAAAACTAAGATAATCAAGAAAAAACATTATAAAATTAATTTTAATTCAAAAAATTAACTATTTCATCAATCTATATTTGAAAAATTTATACCACTTTATACTATATAAGCCACATAGTTTGCTATGTGGTCAAAAATTAAAATATTATATTAAGTCAACCAATAAATAAACCATGTCGGCCATTATTTCAACATTAAAAATAAATTATCCACTTTAAATGCAGTCAACCATATCACATAACTATGTCATCCTACACATACAATCATGTCATTCTACAATGTCGACCACTTCATATGAAGTTAGCCATTATTTTGAAAACAATGTCATCCATGTTCCTACACTACTACATCAACTATTATGCATACAGTCAACCACTTAAATAATACTAATTAAATCATTGCTTCCATACAAATTTGTACACTTAGGAATAAACTGCATAGGCCCCCTAAAATGTAATCAACCAACCTTTTTGACCCTCACATTCTAAACTGAGTCATCCTAATTAAATCTATTCATTATTTGTGATGATTTTTTAGCTATTTATCATTAATGCCTTAGGTATTAATGATTCATTTTTCTACCTACCCATTAATGATCCTACAGTCTACTCTATCCTAAAAATTCTTGGGGCAATTTTCATTATATAAATTTTCCCCACCACCTAATTTTTCAAATTTACCATATTTTTCAAAAAAAATAATAAAAACTTTAAATTCAATGCATCATTTACTTGAGTCATGCTAGTAGTTTTCGCTATGTGTCTCCAAATTTTCACTCCTCATCTTCGAGTCATAGCCTCTCTCTTCACTCTTTTGGGTCTCATAGAGCTCTATTTTTCTCAAAATTAAAAATTTGCAAATGAATAATTTAAAATCCTATTTATATTTTAATTTATAAATTATTTAACTATCAATTATGTTTTGAGAAATTTCATTTTTTACTCATAAATATGTTATTACTAACTCTTTTTTTCAAACCAAAAGATATTATATAATACTAATCTTGTAGAGAATTTATATATATATAGCACATATTTTTGATTTTTTTTTATTTTTCTCTTATTTTTTAGGTCCACCTAATGTACACTACATTGGATGTCTCTTCATTTCTCTCACATAAATTTAATTTTATAGAAATAAGGTAAGTAAAGTTATGCATTTTTGAATTATTTCCTTTCAATTACCTTTATGCTTCATGCTAAAATTTATTATCTCAACGTTTTGGGTTGTTATGTTAATTTTTCAAAGCATCATCCCATGTTATAATTAAATGACACATGATGAGATTCGATTGGGGAATATGTATACACATAATATTTTTAAAATTTATTAGTTACTAATGCTCTATATCTTATAAGAACCCATTAAATCTCATTCTCTTTAAGTGCACACCTTAAAAGGTGCACAAGGAAAGGGGTTGGTAGACATTTAGTGCTTCACAAGATTGTTTACCCCTATACCATCACCTAAAACCAATACAAACTACTCCTATCCATTTCCCTAAGCATTAAAACCTTGATTAGACACTAACCTAAGTATATCACCACCCAAAGTAACCCATACCTACAAAAAAACCCCTTTACCACTTTTCCTATTGCATTAATTGGGCCAACCCCATTCTAAGTTTAGCACATGTTATATAACTTTGATGGACTAAGTTGACATAGTTTGAGACCTAAAGGCTCTATTTACTAGCTATCAAGGTCGACCAAGATAACTGCATTGGCTAAATTCCTATTAGGGGTTAGTTTAAATACATGGTTGTATATATACCCTTCATTTCATTTCTAAACAACGTATCATTCAATTACGAATCATTACTACTCGTAAATCAAGTTATACAGCTAATAAAAGGTCTTATTACTTAGTTTTTTACTTGGAGAAGTAACTGTTATTTTGTGGAGGTCTTGGATGCATAGGATAATTCTTATATCCTAGATCTAATTTGTCTTTAAGATCCTTACAATCCCATAACAATTTCTTGCAAATCACATTGGCCAAGGGAGAGATTATGGTAAGATGAGGTCACTTAAACAAGGTAAATATATTCATATCCCTTCACAATTAGATAATTAGATGTTGTATAATTAATGGAATAAATTTTATCTCTCCTTAATTAGATCATTTATGTGTTATAGTATTTATTTTTGTCTTTACATGTTTATTATTTTCCCCATTTTTACCACAAGCTTTAGTGAGCACTATATTAGCTTACATATGGATTTACTAGATTAGCTTCCATAATTGTTTAGTATAATAGCTTAATATTATTTGTAATCATAAGACATATCTAGGGTTATCACAAAATGGCATTTGAATAGATGCCTTGAAAACCTCTCCTTTTCCATTGTGTGATAAGAGATCCCTTAGTGTAAGTTTAGTGGATCCATTATTGGTAATGACCCTGATATAAATGTATTACCAAGTGGACTTATTAGTTTATTACCTTATCTAATATTGCATATTATTAAGTTGTATAAGTTATAGATATTTCCATTTTAACTTTCATACACATTCATTTTTACATTATTACAGCTCACAAGTCTATTACATCTACATTTGAAGGAGCCATGCTGAGGGATTACCTTGGAGGGAATATAAATTTTATTGTCGTAAGTCTTGGATGACAAGTAGGATTATTTTATACTATAAATTATTTATATATTTTAATCCTTAGAAAACAAAACAAGAATCTTTTAAATCAACATTGACCAAGAAATATATTGAGACTCGATATATTCACCCAAAGGTGAGTATATCTAAATTTTGCTATTTCATATGATATATATTGCACAAAATAATAAGTTTTGAATGTATAAATCCTTTCTTATATTACCCATATATTTAAACTTAGTATATCTATATGGCCTTATTTTATTTCCATTTTCCACCTTAGGTGATTTGGTCCCCCATTTGCCTTCCATGATCCTTTGATTGTTTATTTGTTTATTTTGTGCCATAAGCTTTAGTGAGCACTATATTAGTTTTATTTTATGTATTAGAATACCTAGATAGGTTTATTGCATAATTTTATTTAACTATAATATTTGGAACACTATCCTATAGTGTTACATGATAAAATATCCATTGGTTAGGTTTAGAGGATCCAATTTGGTCATGTCTCTAATATAAAAAGTATTACAATAGATGTTGGTTTATTAACTTATTTGAGATTGGATTTACTAATTATGATTTTTTTAATATTTATCTTAACATGTTACATAGATCATATTGAACTTGACGTGAACCTAAATCTTACATTTGTAATTGTTCATTTACATAAAACTAGGTCATGGTGGTTGACCTAGTTTTAAACTTTAATTGTAGATCATGGGTCTATAATCAAATAGCTTATGCTAATAGACCTAGTTTTATCTGATATTTATAGGGTTCTCATATGTATTCAACTAGGTCATAATGGTTAACCTAATTATTTTCTATATTTGTCGATCCAAGATTTATTGTCAACTAGGTCATACTAATTAACCTAATTTTGTCATCTATTTACAGGGTTTCATCTCTAGTTACCTAGGTCATGTTGGTCAACCTAGTTATTTTTCCTAGTTTCTTAGTTTTTGTTTACAATCAACTAGGTTAGGTTGGTTTACCTAGTTCATTTATACAATATTTATTTTTTTAGTTTTGGCTAACTAGGTCACAATGGTTAACCTAATATTATTTTACCATTTTTTAATTTCTAGATTTTTAGAGACTAATTTGACATTGTGGACCCTATTTAACCTCTAAATTTTCCATATTTTTCCTCTATACAATTAAATAAACCATGGAAAATCTAGTTAGTATTAATATCTTTAACACTATTAGTGTACCAACTAAGTTGACCTGGTCAACCTAGTTATATTACTTAGGTTCATTCTAACTAGCTTCATACTTTAGTTTTTGTCAATTATATCAGTTTGTCATTTATAGTTTTAGTAAAGTTAACTTAGTATTTTCAAGTTATACTCTATTTTTTTTAAAATTTAGTTTTGATAAAACTATATCACATAGTCAACTAAGTAGACCTGGCTGACTTGGTTATGTGTCTATCTACTTTTCCAACAAACAAAATCAACCTATTTGACTCTATTTTTTTTTCATAATATACTAGATTGACCTACTTGACTTTTTGTTTTCTATTTTACAACTAGATTGACATGTTTAACCTTGTTTTATGTGTCTTATTTTCACCATAAGTAAGGTAAATCATTTTATTTTAATAATTAATCTCATCTCTGATTTGAAAAGAGTTGGATACCTATTTGCTTACTTTATAAAATTAAAAATTGGTTTTTGACACTTGATTTTTGCCTTTATTTACACTTTGTCTTTATTTCCCTAAAAACTATGTATCGATGGTTTTAAAACTACTTAGGTACTATCATGAATGTATATGTGATAATATATTTATGGTCTTTGTATATCATTTATAGATATCATGGCATAAGGGGAGTGACCCAATACTCATATCCATATTGCATAGCTAAATATAGTCCTTAGTTTCCACTTACCTCATGGTATTTTGGAAACACTTATGATTTAACTTTGAATTAAACCTTAGGAATTTAGCCATATGTTTGGTTTTATCATTCATCAGTTAGTGGTTATCACTAAAAAGTTACTTTCAACTTACATTTGAAACTAGGTATAGTGGGTTATGGGAATGATACTTCCTCCATAGTATCACTTTAAAACATTAGGCAATCATTATCTAATAGAAAAACACCTTTAATATCCTAAAAATCAATCAAAACCTTTTAGTACAACTTATTGAACTTATTTTCAAATAATTAGTTAGCATTAGTAGTTAAGAAAATACATTTTTTTCACTTTTTGCTAATCTATTATATTACAAATTATATCAACCAATAATGACATTGTTTTATGATGTGTGTTTTAACTAGTTGTATATTCTGTCCATTTTACTTTTATTTTTGAACTACATCATCCAAATTGTTGATAATTTTTTTATAAATTCAACTAATTTGACTAGATATGGTCTACCTATCTTTTCCTACCTATATAACTAAATAAACTAGATTGACATTATAGGCTTTCAAATCTCTATTTTTCCTTGTTTGCCCAGTTAGGTTGACTAGTGTTAGCAGAGTTTAATAGAAATAATTAAATACATATTTTCAATAAATTAAACAAATGATAGGAATAAATAATAAATAAATGAAAAATAATAATAATACACTTTAAACTATATGAGACCATAAATGATATTTATTATTTAAGAAATGGCCTACTTGATCCTTCCTTGTATATTTGACTATAAAGGATCTATAACTTCCTCACTTTTGTCTTTAAATTCTATTCATTTTTTACTCTTTATTTTGTCTTAAATTATTTGTCTCTCTTTTTTAAAAAGTTGATAATAATAAATCCAACCTCCTATATCCATGCTAATACTCACTTGGAAAAAATAGGTGTATTACCTTGAGACACACAAAAGCCATAACAAATCAAGTTTTTACAATGTTACTTTATTATAAATACATATGAGATAACTAAACTAATCTTACTCTCCATGGTCTCTTTCCAGAATCCCCACTCTTCTAAAATAACTACTCTAAAAACCCCAAATACACTTCTAACTTTACAAAACCATAAATGCTTGACATGAAACTTTGCCAAATTAAATCATCAAATTCTTAACATCGATCATGTTACGAAGGAGAAATTGAATAAGTATAAGGATGTGATGTTATATTTTCATCATAATAAAATAATTATTTACATCCTCTTTATAAGCACCAAATTTTTAATATAATCTTGGTGGCCATTATATCTCCTAGTGAGAAATAACTTCACCTATCCACATTACTAGTCCTTCTCACTTATTAGATCTAAGTAATGGATCCATTATTTTTTGTAAGGTGTTACAATAAATATTTATCTTGAAAAAATATAAGGATAATTAATATTAAAATACTCACATTCCCTTCACTAACAACTTGATTTAATTGGGAAATTTGAAAAAACTTGATAAACTGCATAATGAACTCTAGACATTTATTACATGATGTTCTCTCTAGATATTTCTATAGTAACCTATAGTTTTTTTTTTGGATATTTATTATTACCACCACAAATCACTTATTAAATTATATAATAATCCTACTCATGCTCCTTGCCTTCATCAAACCAGTCAACTATGTTTCTATAAGTTACCACATAGATATTTCTACAACATAGATAAATTATTATTCTTTTACAATGTTAATTATGAATCCAATATAAGTAAGATTTCTATAAAACTATTTCAATTAACCATCCTTGAATATATATCCATTACAAAATAAATATTTATTCATGTTCATATTATTATTAAATGTATTCATACCTATACATATGGCCTTCATGGTCATCTTCCACATTCATTAGAGCTGTTACATGCATTATTAAATTATACCTATCTTAACACTTGACTTGGTGCCTTCATTGATAGCATGTACATCCTTGTTCACACTATTATGACTTATTTTCATTGTTAAAAATGGAACCATACTCCTTTTAATCCTAATTATATCCAAATTAATAACATTGTTTAAGCTTATTTTTGTAGTTTATCCTGTGCCTTGCATGATATGTAATACAATACTCAAGTTCCTCTCAATAGTAACTCGTAATACAAACCTAGGATATAAATCATCAAGATTTTATACATATAAAAATGCCTAAAATAATTTTTATCATCTAAAATAATGATTCACCCAACATCTACCATGTGAAAAATAAGAGAACACTATAGGTGGGTAATGTGCCAACAATCAAACTCTTCATTTAAATCAAATATAACCATACTCCCCTGCACTTTGGTCAATAACCTTCCCATATACGATACAATAACATTCATGAAAAATATAATTTAAATGCAACATATATCACAATACCACTATTCTACCTTCCATAGCCTCTAATCATCTTCATTAGACTATATATATATATATATATACACACACACACACACACATATATATATATATATACACATATATATATATATACACATATATATATATATACATATATATATACATACATATATATATATATATACATATATATATATATATATATATACATATATATATATACATATATATATATATATATATATATATATATACATATATATACATATATACATATATATACATATATATATATATATATATATATATATATATATGTATATATATATATATATATATATATTACAATGTGGAATAGGTCTATAAAAAATAGATAATATTATCAAGCCACCTAAATATCTAGCTAAGCTAGGAGCCACTAGAGTAGAGAAAGGACACAAAGATAGATAGTGATGTGGTAATATACATACACCAACCACAAGGACAAATTAACTAGATTTCCAAGATAATTAAGAGCTATACAAAGGTATTTTAAATAAAACCCACACACACACCAATGATTAATTATGATTAACAAGTTCTAAACTAAGGAACAAAAAACTTCAAAAATAAATAAATAAATAGACTTGCATTTGTTAATTGTTAGTTTAATGGCACGAATGAAATATAACATATTGAAATGACAAGAAATAAATAACCAATGGAAAGTAATAATAAATAAAGTAAGGATAATAATACACAAGAAACTTCATGAGATCGTAGATGATAGCTCTTTATTATATAATGGCCTACTTGCTCCTTCCTTGTACATTTTCTTATAAAGGCTCTCCAACTTCCTCACTTGTCTCTTTAGATTTTATTCATATTTTCCTATTTATTTTGTCTTACATAGTTTTTGTCTCTTTTACATAATTTATAATAATAAATCCAACTTCCTATACCAATGCTAATAACTAGATTGACCCTATATGTTTTCAAATTATTATTTTACCTGTCTACCCAACTAGGTTGACTAGTTCGAGCTAATTAGTTTCAAGACTATTAGTTTCCCTATCTACCCATCTAGGTTAACTAGCTCAACCTAGTAGGTTTCTAAAACTATTATTTTACCCTATATGAAAAAATATATTGACTAGATCAACCCTCTATTTTTGTAAACTATTTTAGATTTTCAAATTTTCACTAGATCAACCTAGTCAACCTTGCAGGTCTTGATTAACCTAGTATAATTTTTAACTACTATTCTAGATTTTTATAAATACATTATATCAACTTGGTCAAGCTTATAAGACCAAGATGACCTAGTACAATTTTTAACTATTATTCTAAATTTCCATACTTACACTAGATTGACCTAGTTGACCTTGTAGGTCATGGCTAACCTAGTATAATTTTCAACTACTACACTAGATTTATATAAATACACTAGATCAACCTGGTTGACCCTATAGATCATGACCAATATAGTTCAATTTTTAGATACTATTCTAGATTTCCAAAATTACACTAGATCACCCTGGTCAACCCTGTATTTCATGGTTGACCTATTATGATTTTCAACTAATGTGTTTCTTTTAATAAATACACTAGATTGACCTAGTTGACCACGCTACTCCTAGCTGACCTAGAATAATTATATATAGTTATCAACCCTAATCAACTTAGTCCATTAAGTTACTGACTTAGTTTATTTTATCATCCTTTTTATCCTTTAACCCTATTATTTCTCTTCCCACACTAATTAACATCATGAAATCACCTATTCATATCTTCCTTGATAGTCTTAACCCATTTTAGGGTTACATGGGTTGTTCTATCTTACCCATTGTAGTTAGCTAATAAAATATCCCCTCTTGTTGAAACTAATCTTGACCATTGTATATGTGAATATAATGTAACATGGTCCACATTACTTAAAATGATGATCTAGATGATCCTAACCTAAAAGTTACCTTATCTAAACTTATTTAATTTAATATTAGATCAATTGATATTACCATAGGGAACCATCTTATAAGGAACATACCTATCACTAATATTTTGAATACTCATCCTACCACTAGATATATCAATCCACCTTGATAAATTCCATGAATATAATATGAAATGCATAAGAGATCTAGGATGTAAAATAATTAGATAGGCATACATAGAGCACATGGATCAATGTTTGACACAAATTTACCATGATAAAACATCAAAGAGGTAAAAATCACACCAAAATATCATTTAGTATTGAGAAACCAATATAACCCCAATGCAAATTCTTGTCGATATCACTTTTTCTTTGTTCTTCACAAAAATATTATTCACCTAAAAATATATCAAGCTTGAATGAATTTATAATACGGGTAAGACCCTATTTATAATATTCAATAAGGAATATTATCATTGTGAAATAATGGATCCATCCATCCCAGTAACCCACTTAATTAAATTTAGTAATTATTAAATAAATATAACTTTAATATTTATTTCCATGAGGTTTTTACTTCATATTAATAAATAATAATAATAATAATATATTATTATTATTATTATTATTATTATTATTATTATTATTATTATTATTTAATTATTTTACCAAGGCTAAGGGATAGTAAGATCACTTATAATTAAATGTTATAACACTCCCCATTAATGCTAAGTTAGGATAAATGTTAGATTCACCTTTAAAGAAAAGGCATTGTACCATGTACATAATTTAAGAATTTAAAAACTTTCATCATGTAAAACATCACCTTTTTAAATAAAAGGAATTATAATCCCTAAACTACTTGAAAGTAATTTTAAGCTAACAATATCATGAGACTACATATCATAATTTCTCATTAATAATAAATAATCACATTTGGATCCTTTTAGAACATAAATACCTCCATTATAGAGTATGATTTTAAATTTAATGGGGTACAAAAGTAAAACTTCCACATGAAATTTACAATTACATAACCTCCACATGAAGTGTATAATGATTTACAATGATAATAAGTATAGATAAAGATAAGAAACACATGGACATGAGGAAGTTATATTGTCATGCACACTCTCCCTCAATGGAAACTCTAAGAGGCCTAATATTACAAGAAACTACCAAAACTTTCTAGCACCAAGTGGCTTTGTGAATATATCTACCACTAGTTCATCTATGGGATAGAACCACAAATTTATATCACCATTGAAGACTTTATCTTAGATAAAATACACATGAACTTAAATATTCTTAAATTGTTGGTGTTTTATACTAACATAAAATATAAACACATATCCAAAAATTAATTCATGATAGAATAGTATGGCTATCACCATAATAACCAAATACATAAAAATATGACATATGATTTTCTATGGTAAAATACTATTAAAATAATAAATCCATATTTTAGGCAAACAAATTCACTACTTTGATTACAAATTTAGTAAAAAAATATAAATTATTATATGAAATTCATTATTAGACATCTCTAATATTGAAAAGATGAGCATCTCCAAGTATCATGTGATGTGCATACAATACTTTACTAATAATATGATACTAATTTTATCCAAACATTAGATATTATATTAAAAATAACTCATTTAATCATTTGTGTCTTATAAAAAACTTTGAAAGTTTAATATTCTTCAACAAAATATTGAGGTATAACCTCTCATACATCAAATATGGATAATTTTAGAATGATATGTAATCATCTAATCAAATAAATATGAGAAAAAAATAGCTAATTTTAGAAACGTATGAATAGGATGCTTAGTAAAATAAATGATGAAGAGCCAATAATACAAACTTCATTTAAATTTTGTATTTAATTACACATCTTATTATCAAATGAAGCATATAAGGATGTTAGCATAAATAATCAAATGATAAAACAAAAAAATGAGAGTATTTAAGCATATTAGCATGAAATTTCCCCAATAATAAAATGAAATCATTTTAAAAAATAATACACAAAATATCCTAACTTACTAAGCATGGTCTTTTTACCAAATTCAATAACTAAACATAATCATTTTGTCAAATTAAGCATGATGTTATGCATATAATATATTTCCATGCTAACTCATATGAATTGAAAATAATCATAATATCCATATATTTTCTTTGCTTTATCATCTAAGACAAATATATTTATTACAATATAATTGTAATAAACAATGTTCAAGAGTCAAACTAAATAATTTTACTAACAAATACAATGTAGATGAGACACTATAAATATAGTTAGTATCTCTAAAAAAGAAAATAGTATTATCAAAGCAAATGAAATGCTATGAGAATGCATATATTGTTGATGTAAAAAAATTAAAATATTAATTAGGTATTCTATTTAGAATATGCATAGTAGTATTAATGGCTTCATCCCATAAGAACTGGGAGGAACATTTGTAGAATGCAATAATGCTCTATCCTTCTCAATAATGGTGTAGTTTTTCCTTTAAGTACTACCATTTTAATGATGGGAATAGGGAGTTATTAATTCCATTTGAATACCAAAATTAATTTAAAAATAATTAAACTCTTTACTAATATATTCACCACCATTAGTAGTTATTAATTTATTAATATAAAAATCAAATGCATTTTCAACAAAAACTTTAAATTATGTGAATTTAAAAAACACATCAGATTTATTTTTAATGAAACATGACCAAATAATAATTATATAATCATTAATAGAAGTGGAAACATATAAATAACCATTAATAAATACACTTTTAAGGGGTCCTACAACATCATTGTTAATTAATTCTAAATGATGTAAGGATTTCACATCTTGATTCTTGTGAGAAGGGTTATTATGTTGCTTACCACATAAAAAATCCTCAAAAATTTCATGGTTAGCGGGGATAGAAGGAATTTTAAAAAAAAAAAAAATTACATGCATATCATATAAAATTATGAAATTAGTATGTCATAATCTTTCATGCCATAATTGAGATTCATTGTTACTATGTAATGAAAGAAAACATGTAGAAGGAGAGAAAATGTATATACTATTATTTTAAATACCTTAAATAATCAAATATATATATTTGTTTCTAATGGACCAGGTATATTTAAGTAATGTTACAATTAAATTATCATTAGCAAGTTTTGAACTAGATAAAAAGTTATTTTTAAGTTTAGGTACATAGAAAACATCATCTATAACAACATTTGAAAATTTAGATTTTCCTTATTTCATTGATTCAAAGAAATAATTATCTCCTAAGTAAATATTTTTATAGATATTTATATAATCAAACAAAATATTAGATAATCAATTCATATGGTGAGATGCACTGCTATCTAAAATCTAGTTATTTTCATTTAAAGTAAATAAATTAACATATAAAGCAATAACATTTGAATCCTAATTGTTATTATGATTAGAGTTTTGATTATTCTATTTTTTTTTTTATATTTATTCCATTTTTTATTTTTATAAGTTTGATTATTAACTATGTATTTATTTTTATAGAAGGTTTCTTTTCTATGACAAAAATTACCACATAACCTGCAATTTCTATAAAACTTAGGTTTGTAATTATTATTACCAAATTTATAACTAGAAGTAGAATTATGGTTAGATTTATAGTTCTTATTATTGTCATAAATAGTATTTAAGGTGAGAAGTGTTAGAGTGTCATTATAGTTAGAATCAAAATCCGTCATAAATTACTCTTCTTGAATTAGGAGAGTAGATAAAATGGTAAAGTTAGGGATATCTTTCTCAGTTTGATATTTAAAATTCAAAATTAAAATGAAATTTATAAAATTTACATGAATATTTAATTGAATGATAAAATAAAATAGTTGATCTTGAATCAAATTATAGTTACAACCATCTGACTGAGCTTTAGTGTTCTTAATTTTAGCAATAAAATTCACAACTTTTTCATCACCTTTAATAGGCGTAGTTAGCAATTCAAGGATTAAATTAATAATTTTTTAGAGGTGAGTGCCCTCATGTATGGATTAAATTATTTTACAAGCATCTATAGGAGACTCTTTATTAATAATGTGGAGAAGGAATTCATCCTTAACACTTTGTAAGATAATATACATAGCTTCTTATGATTTTTGTTGAAATGCATTGGTAAGCTCAAGGATCACATGTCATCTAGAAGGGGGATTTTAGTCCCAAAAAAATATTCCATAAATTTTTGGACATAAAATTAGATTTAACATAAATTTTCCATATATTATAGTTGTTTACTTTAAACATTTAAGATTTATATAAGGAATAATGAGGCAAAGCCATAGGTTCCTTTTAAACATGATAGTAACCAAATGATTAAAATAGACACTTTTTGTGTGAAATTTTAACTTTATTTGATTGTAAGTAAAAATTAAAAGTGCAAATACATAAAAATTGTTTAAATTAATACCAAAAAATTTAATAAAATTACAAAATATTGTGACAAAATAAGGTGTCAACAAGTATCTCAAAGAATACACTAATGTAAAAATAATTTAGAAAACCAAACGTTTTAATAAAAATTTAAAAATATTTTATAAAATAAAGTGAATTAAACATAAAAATATGATTAATTTCACAATTTAGATCCTAAAAAAGTAAAAAATTGAAATAGAATTGTACTAAACTAGGTGTTGAAAGAGTCACATTTAGAATAACCACTTGGACACTATTATTTAAAAAGTTGAAAAATTAATAATATGAGGTTTTAAAACACAAAATTTACCACATAGATGTGTCTATAAGGTTCCAAAACCTAATGATTGACTAGTTACACAACTATTCTTGTCTAGGTTTTAACTAAATCAAAATGTCAGAACAAGGTTGATAGGTTAACTAGGGTTTTCAACGCATGAAGATTGGCACTCAAACTAAGAATGAAATTAAAATTAAATAAAATTTAACTAAAATTCAAAATAATAAAAATAAATAGGAGATATCTGAACATAATACCTTCCTATTACTACCTTTTAGCCAAATTTCTACCAACAACCCTTATAGGAGACTACTCAAAGATTTACATGCACTGATTTATATTTAAATATTTATTTTAACTATATATATATATATATATACAAATATATATATATATATATATGTGTGTGTGTGTATATATATATATATGTATATATATATACATATGTATATATATACATATATATATATATACACACACATATATATATACATAGATATATATATATATATATACATATATATATACATATATATATATATATATAAATATATATATATATATATATATGTATATATATGTGTATATATATGTATATATATGTATATATATATATATATGTATATGTATATATATAGATATGTATATATACATATATATATATATATATACATATATATATACATGCATATATATATATACATATATATATATACATATATATACATATATATATATATACATATATAAATATATATACATATATATATACATATATATATATATACATATATATATATATATATATATATATATATATATATATATATATATATATACATACACACACACACACACACACACACACACACACATATATACATAACTGTGTGTGTGTGTGTGTGTGTGTGTGTGTGTGTGTGTGTGTGTGTGTGTGTGTGTGTGTGTGTGTGTGTGTGTGTGTGTGTGTGTGTGTGTGTGTGTGTGTGTTTTGCATGTAAAAAACAAAAGTAAAAGCTATATTTTTTTTCAAACTTTTTGGTAAAAAATATTAAATCCAAGGTGGGTCCCTCTTACTTGTGTTTTATTTTAGAGATTTAAATAAAAGTGTATTTAATAAATACTTTTAAAAAACTATTTAAATAATTTAATATGATTCCAATAGAGTAATGGTGTAGGTAGGAAGGGGGAGAACTTACTGGAAGTTGAAAGAACTTTTCTCAGGCCCTAGAAATTGTTATGCATCCTTGAATGGTCCCAACTAAACATCTAAGACATTCAAAATTCAATTTTATAACCAAATAAATTATTTTTTAGAATTTTTAAAACTATTACAACCATACTATGGCACCCTAGGTAACTCAAATCTTCCAAAAAAAAACTTGAATCTTTATAAGCTCAGTAGAAGGTTTTTAAAACCAAACAAAAAAAAATTGACCCCTAGATTTGAGATCCAAGGTGTAGAAACAAAAAGAAAATACTTTTTCAATCAATTTTAAGCCTTCAAAATGCCATGAAGAGTCGTACCATCATGCCTCATGTATAAAAAAATGATAAAATTGAAACAAGAAGTTGAATAGATGCTTCAAGACACAGTATATCTACCTCTTAACCACAAGTTTCATGTTACTGAAGCTTTCAAATAAATTTTAATGATTTTTATTATTCTAATGCCATACCATAGGCCGTATCAGTCTTGAAAAAAAATTAATTTAATTTTTTAATTCAAAACAACCTTTCCAATCAAGTACACCCCCTCAAATCTCTAAAACCATGATACATTACATGAATGTCATATGAAATGCATACGAGATATAGGATGTAAAATAATTAAAAAATCATAAATGGAGCACATAAATAAATGTTTTACATATATTTACCATGGAAAAATGTCAAAGAGGTAAAAAAACCCACCAAAATAGTATTCATCATTGAAAAACAAATAAAACCCCAATATAAATTCCTCTCCATCTCAGTTCTTATCTATTCTTCACAAAACTCTTGTTCAATTGAAAATATATCAAGTTAGAATGAATTTACAATAGGGGTGAGACCCTTTTTATAATATTAAACAAGGGAGGTGATCATTATGAATTAATGGATCCATCCATCCTAATAAACTATTTAAAAATTATTAAATAAACTTAGCTTTATTATTTATTTTCATGAAGTTTTTACCTCGTATTAATAAATAGTATATTATCATTATTTAATTATTTTACCAAGGATAAGGGATATTAATCCCACTTAAAACTAAATTTTCTAACACACCTATCAATATAACTCCAATTATTTCTCAAATGGTTTAAAAAATGAATGTTATGGAAGTAACTAACTTCTAAACTGATCCAAATGCAAAATCATATCTTACAAATGGAAATTCAAACTCCTATTGTCATGCCTCACAATAATAAAATTTTTGACCCTCCTCTTAGATATTCTAATGTTAATATCATCCCTCAACCTATCATGCATAAAAAATGCTTCAACATATTCAAAATGAACCTTAAGCTTCATTTATTATATCCATAGATATTGGCAATATTCCTTCAACCATTAAGTATGATGGAACTAAAGACATTGATATCTTCCTTTAATAATTTGGAAATATTTATATGGAATGGGTCCAAACTAGTGATTTTTTATACCACTAAATTTATTATCAAAACTCTTACGGGATATGCTTTAGAATAGTATAATCAACTTGCCCAACATTCCATATCTCAACTAGAATATCTTCTAAATACTCTAGTTAAACAATTTCAATAAAATGGTATTCTTTAAAATTATCTTAGTCACTTCATCATTGACAAATAGTTACCTACTGAATCTACTCATGCTTTTATCAAAATATGGGAAATCACTAAATCAAAAATTAGATCATAACATGAGTGATGAAAATCTATTTAAATTATTCATTACTACCTTAAAATATTTTCTTCAATACAAAGTTTGAATATTTTATCATAAAACCTTAGAAGAGGATTTTTATCCAGATAAACAACAAAATTTCCTTATGAATCAATTTGAACCATATCATAACTCAATCAAGGAATATTTCCAAACTTCAACTAACACAATAACTAGAACAAATTACTAATCTAAATCCCTCTAATAAAAAAGGAAACAATCAAAGTAGATACTCAAAATCCCTCCCATTATCCCTTAATGTTATTAGAAATGAATCACTTATTATCTCCATATAAAGCCTTCATCTAGAGTAATACTGCTCTACCATCATGGTATGATACTAATAAAAAAAATCATTCCACACTGACATTGGTCATTTTCATGAGATATGTCATGTACTTGTAAAAATTTGAGTTATATTTCATGTTAAGATATGACTTTGATCATGATGATATGATCAAACTATGTTATCCTGATTATATCAAAGCTTCTTAATAAAGAACCTTTCCCAAATCTACTACCCAAAAAACTCAAAAACCTTATTTCAATCCCAATACACAACATTATAATGATAATTTTTGTGATATTGATTATTATTATGATCAATCATTTACCAAATTTAATATATAAATGCAAATATATTAAACTATCATCTCAAACCCAATCACATAGAACTTGTTACCAAACTTAAGTAGTTATCTACTTATAATAAACTACTTAAAAACATTTCCACTTCTCAACTTGTATCTTCCAAACCATCCACTAGTGTTGATACATCTCCACTAATGGACCCTCTTATACTTCTAAAAATTACTTCACTTAATAAAAATAAGCCTAATGTTCACTCTTTTTGTAAACCTCATGAGAATTTATTAGATGAATTTAATTATATTCATTTTAAAATTACCTTCATGTAATTAGTAAAAACCTCTCCTTATCATCACACGTTCATTATGAAACAACTAAAATACATATTAAACCTTATCTAATGAATCCAAACTACCACTTGATGCTCCTCAACCTATATAAGTTCATGACATCAACACAATTTAATCTATTAGACCCTTTATATAATTTATAGAATCAATCATATATCGATGATCAACTACTAAAAAACACTACCACTTCTTAGCTTGTATCTTTAGAATCATAAATTAGTGATGATCCATCTCTACCAGTTGACCCTTAGATACTTCCAAAAATTCCTCACCTAATCAACCAAGCCTCGTACTCACTCTTATTCTAAACTAGGATTGAATTTATTAGATGAAATTAATTCTATGCCTTATAAAATTCCCCTCATGGAATTAGTAATAACTTCTCCTTATCATCATAAGTTACTTATGATAAAACTACAAGACATAAAATAAACCTCATATAATGAATCCAAACACCTCTTGATGCTCCTCAAACTACAAAATTGCATGTTATTAACAAAATTACATCTACCAAACCCTCCATATAATTTATATAAAAAGATATGATAAATGAATAATTTATATTTCAATTTGATACACTACCTCTTTTTATTAAAAAAGGTATCAATAAAATTTTAGTTTAAGAATTATTAATTGGTGAAGGATACAGTGTACATGTTGCTTCTCTTTAGTTAAATAAAAAAACCAAACATTCCAAATAAAATATCAAACAAACCTAACTCTCTATCATAAATTTGAGAAAACTAACAAAAAATAACTTGGTTGCATTTGGATCCATCTTACCATTAGACTCATGGTAATCCACACCAAGCTTATGGTCCTTGATATTCCCTTATTTTAAAAAGATGCTCTTAGTTAATCTATGGACTCATTATATGTGAGCTATAACATTTTAAAGAAGCCAATATATCAGATTCATACATAATGGGAAGCTTTACAAATATGAGGTTGATCCTAATCTATGGAGCATCTAACTTCCAAATCCCAAATTAAAATATCACATTCCCACTATTTATCAAATTAATAATCCTCCCCTTCCTAGATTTATTAATATACATTCATATCTATAGGTAAATCTCAAGACTTGAATGATGATGAACCCAATAAACTAAAAAATATTTGCAATACAACTTGATTACCTCCTTATATCATGGAATGGCTCCCTCCTTCTCTTCTTACATGAGCTATAAACATTCCATTTATATATTATACCACCAATAGTCCTCCCCCATGAAATGTAATTTTAGCCTCTTAGACAAAGGATGATTTTGATTGAAATGAATATGGGGTGGCCAAACTTTATCAAGATCCTTTAAACATGTCTCATTATAGTTTCAATAATATGGGAATTTCCACTATAAATGTTCTTAATAAAATAGATACATGTTATATATTTATCCATCCTATGATGATAATTACATTATTGTGTAAGGCCAATCATGATATTTAGACTTCCTACATTATCAAAAGACATTAGCAAAAATACATGCCTTTAATCATGATGTTCATGTCATTCACATATCCTTTAATATTGATTTAAAACTAAAAGGTTATGCACCACCTATTAATGTACCTTTGATAGATACTTCATGGGTCATATAATAAATATACCAACCTGATATAATCTAACTTATAATCCCTAATTACATTAACCAGATCAATCTAGTAAGTCAAGATATATTATCTCCAATCAATCATACCAAAAAACCAATTTTATGCCCATTATACACAATTTAATCACCATTGATGATAGTTCTTCTAACACTATATTGATAATAAATTATATTAAACAAATTCACACCCCTACTCCCAAAATTACATTATATACACACGATACATCCATTTGACAACTACATTTTGAGTTTGATACTCATGTAAATCATTTTCTTTATATTGAAGTGGATCTTGAATATTATGGACCCTTACCCATACTCCTTATTGAAAAATATATTTTAGAACTAATTCTTTCTCATGAGCTTCAATTTATATGCCATCATCATAAACTTGGACATTTTGAGAAAAAATCTCCTTGTTTCAATAATTCTATTTCTAGTATCGATCCTAAAACACATTTTGTTTCCTCTCTTCCTCCTACTCCCTATCATTTCCAAGACTAAAATGTTATGCTTATTGAGGAAATTATTATAATTAATTATGGAACCAAAAATTTTCCCTGACCTATTATTATATCGAAATAACTTTATCCTACTCAACATGATAACTTTAGTCTATTTTTTTATAAATATCATGAAGTTTTCACATGGTCATATGAATACATGCCCAACATTTATTCTATTATTTTGGTCCATAATATCATTAATATCTTGATGTGAAACCCTGCATCAAAATAAACATAAATTACCTAATAAAATTTATACCTTATATCATAAAATGATCATCAAGATCTTAGAGTCTAAATTCATCAAACCTATAGATTACTTCAAATGGGTTTCCAATATTGTTCTTATATATAGTAAATTTACCAAGGTTATACACATTTATATATACTTTTTCAATCTTAACCTAACATATCCCAAAGATAATTTCCTTTACCATCAATCAATGCCATTGTTGATTCCACCATTGGCTATGAAATGATATCTCTCATGGATTGTTTTTTAGGATATAATCAAATTCATATCGCTCCTCAAGATCAACATAAAACCACATTCACAAAATAATGGGGAACCTATTGATATGTTAAAATCCCCTTTGGTCTTAAAAATTCTAGTGTGAATTATTAATGTGTTGTAACCCATATATTTCATGATCTCATACATAAAATAGTTAAAACCTATGTATATGGTCTTATTGCTAAATCCAAGCATCGTGACAATCATATTCACGATTTTTCTATCATTTTTTTTCTCATGAAAAAAAGTTAGACTAAATTATTAAAAATGTGTTTCTAGTGTCACCTCTAGAAAAATTTTAATATTATTAGTCTCTTTATATGGGATTGATGTATATCCTACTAAAATTATAGTTATTCTTAACATGCATATCCCTCATTCCATTTTAGACATATGAACATACCTTGGTAAACTTGAGGCAATCCAAAAAAAATTTCATAAAATGGATTACCTTATTTATTTAATTAAATCCCTTATAAAGAAAATTATACCTCTAAAATTATTGGATCATGTAAAAAATCATCAGACAACATCAAATAATCACTACTATACCTTCCCACTCTTTGATCACCTTTCAATGATTTACCTCTCATATTGTACACTTTATCTATAATATCAATTGGGGTAATAATTGATTTAAAATATGAAACATGTCATTAATATGCCATATATTAAATCATTCATTCTTTAATAGACTAAGAGATTTGTATTACCAAAGACAAATGTGATTATATAACCATTTATTTTATAGCTAAAAAAACTTCTCCATTTCATGCTTTATCAAGTAAATTATGTCATCATCCATTCCAATAATCTTTATCATTTTTTATCCAAAACTTTCTTACTTGATGATAGAATACAAAAATGAATGGTTTTATTTATGGAATTTTATTTTAAAATTATTATGCAAAAATTAGTAAAGGCCAAGTAATTTGTGATCAACTTGCTATCACTCATATACCATCCACTGATCACCTTCAGGTGACTCTTCCTTACGAAGAATTCCTATACATTAAAGGTATTAATAAAACCATTTCACTCACAAATTATTTTCAAAATTTTCTATTTGACATCAAATCAAATAATCTAGGTGCACTAGACACTTCCATTTCTACACCAAAATCTAAAGTCATCATCAAATAATTACCTACAGTTATAATTGATTTATATGAAGATACTTGGACTTTCCATTTTGATGGTGCTAAATGTCTTCAAGGAGTTGGGGAATAATGTGTCTTAGTTAATCCTCATGTCAAAATCATACCTCTTAGTTTTTTATTAACCTTTGACATTACTAATAACATGGTTGAGTATGATGCTCTCATTTTAGACATGAAAACTACCATCAATTTAGACATCTCTTATCTACATGATTTAGGTTATTCACAACTCATTTATCATCAAGTAAATGATGAATATTGATGAGAAAGTGAAAATATTATCTCTTATTACCAAATTTACACCTCTCTTGCTAAATAATTCAAATCCTTCACTATCAAACCAATTCTATGAGAACATTATGTAATACCTGATTCACTTGATTCATTTACTTCTCTTTTTCACCCTCATCAAAGTATTCATGATTCATAATTTATCAACATACAAAAATCACTATCTTCATTACCAATCACAAAAAATTATCTTATCTATCATATTGAGGTTGTCACTTTCTAACAAATCCTATGGTACAATAATACCATCCAATTTATCAAGCACCACATTTATCTTATCAACACTGATTCTACTAAAAACACAAAAATTCATAAACAAGATTGTAAATATGTATTATGATATGACATCCTATATTATTATAATGTTTAAGGTACCTTGATTTGTTGTGTCACCCAAGATGTTCTTTCTCTTCTCAAACAAGAATATGGGGGAATTTGTGGTGGTTACTATAGTAGAAACCCTATAACCCATAAATCACTACACATGGGATGTTTATAGACCACACTTGAAAAATATCCTATCAAATTCACCAAAAAGTTCAATCCCTTCCATATACATTATGATATTATTCACTCTCTTCCTGCTAAGATTTAAACACTAGAATCTCCTTAGCTATTTTCCATGTGGGGATTAGACCTCATTGGAAAATTACCTCACTCTCAATATGATCACGTCTTCATCATCATGACCACTAAGTATTTCACTAAGTGGGTTGAATCTATGCCCATTTTTAATGTCATAGGTATTAATTTATCAAAATTCGTAGTTGATCAAATCATTTATCAATTTGGAATTCCCCACATTATTTCAGACAATGATGGGAATTTAAGAAATAATGATATGAAACAATTATGTCTAAATTTAAAATCACACATAAATTGTACACACCTTATCATCCTCAATGAAATATATTAATAAAATCTTACAAAAGATAATTCAAGATTCTCATTCTGACTCACATATTAAACTTTATCGTATACTTTGGGCTTATCGTAATAGCATTTGTATTGCTACTAGATAAATCTCATTTTACTTGTTATATGGATCTAAATATTTATTACCTTTAGGATTTAAACTACCATCCTTACGTATCTCTCTTCATGACATTATTTCTAATGAATAAATTCATGAGGCCTGTATTCATGATTTAAACCTTATGATGAGTATCATATGGGTGATTTACAACATAACTAATTGTATAAATCATGAATCTATAGACAACATTAAAAAAATGTCAAATTTTTTACCTTAAATCTCGGTGATTTACTCCCTAAATTAGATTATACCAATGATAAAGAAGGAAATTCAAAAAAAATGGTGGGATCCTTATTTGGTCAAATTCACTCTTGGTTATATCACCTATAGATTAAAAACAAATGTATGAAATATTTTATAATAACCCACTAATGCTCAATTTTTTAATAAATTATTATCTTAAAAGGTTACTTACTCTCTTACATATCTTTCATCTAATTATATATTATATGGTGATAACACTTCTTACAAGTTTTTTTTTAAAACGTCCTAAGACACAACATTGCATCAATTTTAGTAGCCTTGGATCCTATAAATTTTTCCTTTAGTTTCCCTATATTCACTTAAATATATATTATAATTCATAAAGTTGCATCATAAGACTACAGATAAGACCTCGCTGTTCTCATGAATATTTCTCTATTTTTTTCATTTTATTAGTCAATGTTGAAGACTCTTTTGAGTCTTGGGATTCTAATATTTAAAAAATTAATTAAATTTTACATCAACTTGGTTTTTATTTTGTGATTTGTAATATAAGACTTTGGATAGGATTAGGCCTTCCTCATAAAATACTATAAACATATATATACACCTATTTGGTTTTCTTTTTGCAAGTTTCATTATAAGATCTCAGAACGGACCATGCCTTCCTCATAAATCTTCCTTTTATTAATTAAAATTTATTTATAAACTTACCTAAAGTGTCTTCCCTAAAAACTATGAAAATATTTGAGATTTGTATTTTCATACTTGTAAAATTAGTCATATTATTTTATTGTAACAGCTCTAATATTTTATTCTCATGTCTCCACTCACATACATTATTACTTATGATGATGATTCATAATTACCCATTCTTGTACCCTATGAAAATTACATTTTTTTTAATATTGAGATACCTAAATTTTTCCATGTTTATTTAAATACTTTCCTCTATTCCATCTCACTATGGGAACAACAACGTCAATTTTGAGATATCACTCTTCTCTAACATGTAAGTACATTAGTCTTAGATACCATGCTCTTTAAGTTATTTTTTCTAGCCTTAAAGTGAAGTTTCTATAGTGATAGTCATTTATAGCACCCATTTTTGGTTTTTCAAATCCATATAGAGGATCAATACAAAAAATAAATAAAAATTAAAAGTCAAATCATTTAAACAAAATGCAATTATCAAATGGAAAAAAAAAACATTCAAAAATCAAAATGACACAAAAATATGTGATTATTATTAAGCACATATCCTATCCTAGTCAAAGCTCAAACTCCATAGTTGGCCTCATGATAGATCTAAGCTCCATTGGGGTGAAATAGGCTAGTAGACTAGGATATGAGGTCCCATACTTTTAAATATTTATATAGTTACATATAATTTATGATGTAAGTACCCAATATTCATAGTAGATCGAAGGATCTATAAGAGGTCTTAAGAAATCAGGAATATGTTGTGGAAAGGTAGTTCCCTTTTATTTTTATTGTATATATATCATTCATGGAATTATATTTATAATTTACTCATTAACCAACATTTTCATGGATATGATGAGTTATCTAGAGTCCATAATGTTGAAAGTGTCTACTTTCACCAACTTGTTTTGATTGTCTTTTTTTGGTAAGTTATATTTTCACCTTAGTGCCACCTTCATTTCCCCCACTATCCATTTCATATCCCCCCTTGATAGGTAAGTTTTTTTTATAAATATTTCCCATCTATATATTTCCCCTTCTTCACCTCATTTATACATGCTCATAATATGATTTTTTTACTTCATCTATCATTATAATTGAAGTTTAATCTTTGAGTGGTTTTGTGATAATTTTTTAATCATTTCATTATATTTAATTGATTTACTTTAGTTATAATCATGATATTGAGTTATATTATTCACCTTTTTTGGCGACATTTCATTCCATTTATTTTAAATTACATTTTCACTTTTTTCATATTTATTTATGGATTGTTACTTTTATTACTTGAGATGTATTTCTAGGTCTATCGGTCATTTAGTAGCCTTGGATTTTTAGTTGCCTAATTTTCATTATTTTATTCATTTTATTTGATATTTTGGTTCTAACTTAGCATATGTTATCCCAACTTACCAATTTTCTAAGTGACTCATTCAGTTCTGAAATCCATAGTTTACTTTGATTTTCTTGTGATTTTTTGTTTTTTCTCTTTAGTCTTGTATCCTTAGGGTTTGTACAAATATTATAATTCACCCTCCATAGTCAAGTCTACATATAAAAAAAAGTAACCATTTAATGATAATGGTAATTTAGAGTATCTATATGGTATTTTAAATTATTTCAAAAAATATCTAATACCATTAGAAACATTTTAATAGAATTTATTAGCTTAATTTTGTGCATTTCTATGTTATATATTAAATCACTACCCCATGGTATACATTCATGAAACATGATGAGATTAAAGTGGTGCATATGTATTCACACAATATTTTAAAACTATATCATTTACTTACACTTTATCTCTTTAATTAACCTATCAAGTTTCAATCTCTCTAAGTGAACAACTTAAAGGGTGCACTAATAAATGGGTAGTCATACCAATGGTGTTTCTCAAGACTATTGATCAAATCTATCTAATGTGGAGCACAAATTGTTGATCAACTTCACTTGTTTTATTTCATGAATTGGAAGCATACATATAATGAGATGTTTTCCTATAAACTAGGAGGTTACTTCAACTATAAATCCCACAATAATCTCCCCATGCCTAAATACATGAGTTAGTTAAATGACTCACTATTTATGTAAAAACAAATACTAAAATCTCAAACTTCTAAAATATAAGTTGTTATATAAAAACTTATTTACTACATAGTAAAAACTAATTACCATGGGAACTCTAAATTCTAAATATTACCTCACTTAGAGGTCACATTGGGAGAGGAATAAAAAACATTAAATACTATATTAACCTCCCATAATATTGACTTGTATATGTTAGGTTTGCCTAAAAATGCATCTAATATAAAATTTGTAAAAAAAATTCTTAGGAGAGTAAAATACTAAAAAATTCCTTTTGAACATAGGCTTATTTGAAAAACATGCCTCTCAATGCTTATTTGAAGTTCATAATTAAAAATTAACTTGAATCACAAGAATCTAGACTTAGACACACATACATAACTAACTATTGACCAATGAAGACAAAAATACAATGATAATAAGAAAGTTGACACTCCTAAATAACCAAATAACTTGAAAATAAAAATAACATAAAATAAAATAATATTTAAATAACATTAAAATACAATAATACTAAACAGAATGTAACAATTAAAGCAAAATTAACTTAAAGAATAAACCACAACTCTCAAATTTAATAATTATTAAAATAAAAAACTAAAAACAAATATAAAACAAAAACAAAACAAAAAGTAAACTAACTACTTAAAAAAACTTAAATTGAGAACCAATATCTATAAGACTAAATAAAAAATAAAATAGCTAAAAATATAAAACCTTACAATACAAAAAATAATATATAAAACCAAAACAAAACCCTAAAAATCTTCATCTTCCATTGCATAGATTGAAATCATGAATGTAGATTAGATAGAGGTCAATCTAGGTGATAAATTATCTAGAATGTGTGTAGATCTTAATAGATAAAGCAGGGCAATGGTATCTAAGAATTTTGGTTAGATGGAGAGATAATATAAGACTAGGTCAAATAATGAGATGGTTGATGAAACAAAAATTTAATCAATACATACACTACACTTCCATTCTATATATGCATGCATAGGTCTAAATAAAGATACTAGGTTACATAACCTCATTGAGAAGATTTGAGGCTAAGATCTGAGTAATAAGAGGATGACACCATGAGTTTTTAATCCCCAATAAATCTTATTTGAAAAAAAAAAAATGAGCTCAAATACAATATTGAAATTTGATCCATATGTAGAAATCTAATATAATGAGACCGAACCAAAGGGTTTAGATGCATGGTTGAAGCAGAGCTAGGAGGGTATAGGTAGAGCCATCATTGAGTTCAAGTAATCTGCCTTAATGTATAAATTGAGTCAAATTCCAAATACAAATTCACCATTAGATATTGATACCAATAGAGACATAGAGCAATGAATATTTTGAATAAACCCTCAAGTAGAGAGTGTTATATGACCAATACATTACTCGATACGTATAGATATTGAATTTCCAAAGAGGAGTTGTGATATGCTCATGGGTCCTCCAAATCCAATTTGAATACCTCCAAATATTTCCAAAGTAATACTATCCATAAAACAAAAATTATATATATATATATATATATATATAATATTATCAATAAAATTTGTAGTGGTTTGCACTGCAAACTAATTGACAAAATAAATATTAAGGATCTCTCGAAAGATAAGAGAATTAGAACTGTTCTACACTCCAAAACCTTATAAAGAATAATATCTAAAATATAGATAGGTCCAAGAACCCACTCAAATATTAGATAATGTAGAGCACAAATTATTAATCAACTTCACTTGTTTTATTTCATGAATTAGAAACATACATATAGAGAGATCTCCTATAAACTAGGAGGTTGCTCCAACTATCAATCTCACAATAATCTCCCCACATATAAATATGTTAATTAGTTAAATAACTCACTATTCACATACAAAAAATACTAAAATCCCAAGTTCCTAAAATATAAGTTGTTACATAGAAACTTATTTACCACATAGTTAAAACTAATTGTCATGGGAACTCTAAATTCCTAACACTATCATTACCTAAACCCACTACAAATCCCACTTATTTAAATCCCTAATAAAACAAACCTAATTTAACTATTTACATAAGCAATTTAAATTCAAATATCCCCTAACCAGTAAAATACCCACTTTTCCTAAGTTGGTCCTGTCAACCTTGTTATGAAAAATAAAGTGATTGTTATAAAACAAGTCAGCCAGGCCGACCTAGTTCTAGGCCTAATTATATTTTTTCCTTAAAACTAGGTCATGATGTATAACCTTGTTAGGTAAAATTATATAAGGGTTAGGACCTATATATTTCTATAAATAGAACCTTAAATTCAATCCAATAGAGAGGAACATTCATTTTGTCATTATTATAGCTTGTAATTTTACTACATCTACATTTGAAATAGTCATTGCTTAGGGTTTACCTTGTAGAAAAGATAACTTGTCTTGTGGGAAGTCTTGGATGAAAATTATGAGTATTTTAGCCTAGAAATTATTTATATATTAATATCCTTACAAATCCATAAAATCATCTTGCAAATCACCATTGCCCAAGGGAGAGATTGAGACTCGATAGGTTTACCCAATGGTAAATATCTCTAATTCTTTATATTTTATTCGAGAGATAGTTATTCATGAATTAATAGGTTTAAAATGTATAAATACTTTCTTAGATTAGATTTATACTTAAAATTAGTATAATTATAGGGCCATATTTGATTTTCATCATCCAACTTACATTTATCCTTTCTTGGATTTGACTTGTATTTATACTAGCTCTTTTGAAATAATCCTCACAAAATGGTTAATCACATTTTAAGTCCAAATCATGCACATTGTAATATTTTAAAATTTTAGTTTTTTTAGGGTAAGGACACTTACATCGTATTAGGGATAATATCATCAATGCTAATGTCCTTCCCTGGAATAAATATCTACGACAGAGAAAAGTTTTTGAGGTTTTCTAACTAAAAATAAATGATATATATCATATTTTAGGTGTTTTATGGTTATATGTGATCTTGATAATCATAATAATTAGGTTTGGACTAAGAAATAGGTAATTACACTTAGTGAGGTGGTGAGATGCGAGAATTTTGGATACAAGTAAGATCAAATTGAAGGGTCGATCCTTGAGAGATATTTTTCAAGTGTACAAGACTAGTTTAACATATAAATCCAAATATAAGAATGTACACATATATATATGAAAAAATGGAATGATCAATTATGATAATCATACAAATAAGACTTAATAGCCCACCATGCCAATTGTTAATGCTATGTAATGGGATCTAATTCATAAAATTTTTGGGTATGCCCTCTATCATAAATAATAAAATAGCATGGCCATGCTCTATTATGATAAATGCCTCCATTATGTCCCCATCCACCTCTAATTTAAATGTTTATGTGATATTCTCTTAGTATCCCAAAATATATATATATAACCTAAATTCTAAGACGAATGTGATACATCTCCATAATCCCTCCAAAGCCTAGGATAATAAACTAAACTCTATCCTTTTATAATATCCTAGCCAATAGATTAGGCATACAAATTGCATCATTTTTCCTCCATAACCATGGTCACCTATAAAAAAATCCAAACAATAATAACTAGTCAATATTTGATCAAATTTTTTAAATAGACTTAAAATCTAGCTAAAAATAACAAAATATTTATAAATGGCCCATATTTCCTACTATATCAACCATGCTAGTTCTATTCTACTATACTAGAAATTTTATGCTTGACTATATTATCCATGTAGATTGGCCATAAATATATTATATTGACCATATAATTCATTTCCACTATACCATCTACATATATACTATATGAAGCATCTCATATGCATTCTAAATGTATTATACATATCTATATATTATATTGACCGTACATTTCATCTTAACTGTATCACCTAGATCTATACTATATCCACCTTTTTTTGAAATTTTTTAATTTTGTCAACCTTATTCTATAATGTTTTCCATTATATTTCTTGTATGCATAAACTATGATGACCTAAAACTATCATCTTTCTCTCAATAGACTAAGAATTGAATAAGGTCAATCAAATAGAACCTTCGATACTTGGATGATTACGTAAGGACCAAATGAATTTTGTATATATAGAATATGGTTACATATAATTTTAATCTCAATAGGAAAGGGTTATAAATCCTAAGAATATTTCAAAAGGATGTATATCTCACTATACCTTAATAAAGATATTCTATGGCTGTAAATTAAATGGTTGTATAAGTTATTAACTAAACTAGAGGATGGGTTTAAATTATTTTAAATGGGTAAAGTGAAATTATAAATTAAATTGGGATCTAGGAAACCTAAATTTATTTATGGAATGTATAAGTAATCATATCACCACAATATCTTATTCAATATGGATAATGCCTAAATAAGGATACACACATTCATCTACAAAGAAATAATAAATTTATAATATAGCAAGTAAATAAATAAAATATTATATGGATATAAACATTTACCTTTGATTGGATCCATCAACACTTAATTATCCCTCTTTTCTCAAGTGGAGCTTTTCAAGAGATGTTGTAGGTAAATACATCAAATTGTTGGCTTAAGGCCTAAGGCATATTAAACTAGGAACACCCAATGAATCTTCATATTGAGCTTTAATGAAAACAAAATAAAAAAATACTCGAGATAAGGTTTTAAGCAACTAAATCTCTCAAAATTACTTAATACATAAGTGCATGAAAAATCAAAGTAAATAAATATTATATTAAATGATATTCATGAAATATGACATTTATATATACAAATCCAATATCCAAAACCAACCATAAACACTAATATGGTTGTATCAACCCAATAAATATAGTTGAAATATGTACATTGATATGGTATAAACCAAACTAATATAGCACAAATGTCAAAAAAATAGCTTAGAACTATATCAAGCTAACTGATAAGTTATAAGAATGTTAAAGGCATAAAATATATGGTATCAACCAAGCTAGTATTTTAGGATATAGGGAAGCTAAAAAATCTAGAAAAGAGACATACATAAGAGGTAAAAGGATATAAACTTAGAGGATTTCAAAATAATACTAGTAATTATGTAATCAATATAGAATAGCAACAACTCTTGAAAATAACCATGAGCCTTTCCCACCCCATTATTGGTTCACCCTTTAAAGTGTGCACATAGGGAGATTGATGTGTCAAAAAGTCATTATAATATAGCGTAGCATGTGATGGTATTTGGGGAAATAAACATAACAACAAAAAAGAGCATAAATGAAAAAAAATGTTGAAAGAATTGACATTAAATAAAATGAAAATATGTAAATTCAATTACCATAATAATTATAGAATAAAATGTGTAGGTCATAGGTTATGTAAGGTACTTAATGAGAATATCAAGAGGCAAAACTAAAAAATAAGATAAGATTCTACTTTTTTCAAAACTTTTTCTATTAACACATACAAATTCTCTATCTCACTAGGGTTCTAAGGATTTTTTGGTTCATGAAAGGGACCTATAGAAACAAATATAGGGGTGAAAATGGATTCTCTTAGTAATTAACTGAAAGCTTCATAATTTGAAATTTTGAAGATGTGATGTAATATGATATAAGCCTTAATATTTTATATAAAATGGAAGAAAATTCATGGTGAAAAAGAAAAAAAAGATAAGATGATGAAAATGAATGTAAAACACATTAAATCCTTTGAGAAAGAATTGAAAATATTTAAAATGAAAATATCCAATGTAATAAAATCAAAAAGATAATCAAACAATGATATGCCTAAAATTGATGGAATCCCATTTAAGACAAGTAAATTCAAATTGAATCAAATATGATGAAAATAAAAAATGATGGAAAATTAAGCAAAAGACTCCAATGAGTGAAAATTAGAAATTAGTTCTTGTTTTAACATATGATGTATGAAATCACAACCACCTAATGACATGAATACAATGAAAAATATGGTGTGAATATGAATAGTGATGGGAGTTTGTGAGGAAGGCTAGTTTATTACCCAAGGTCTTATAGTGAAACTCATAAACTAATAAGCCAAGTGGCATCATAATGGTGAAAATGAAAATATGAAATTAGATTTAAAAAAATAATGTGATCAGCTAAAAGATATATCCATGAAGGGGTTATTAGGGTAAATTATGTATGTTTAGATATAAGGTTCCACATAGGTGATGCAAAAATACGTAGAAGAGATGAACCACTCTGAACAAGTGGATAAGGCTAAGAGTCATTGACATCAAGGATAAAATGTACTCCATATAATAATAAAAAACTTAGGATAACAAGTTAAGTACATATATCATCACATAAAGGTTATATAAATGAAACACAAAATGATCCTACCTTCCCATAATATACTCCTCATAACTCCTTACATAGTTATTAACTTACTATGAATATTAGGTAATTATGTGAGAAAATAAGTGGTACTAGATATGTAAGGATAAATAATGATATATTGATGTAATAATTCCACCCAAGTTTATTAGCCTATCATACCCAATGAAATTTGGCTCTATCATGAGTCCAACTATAGTGTTTGAGCTTCATCTAGAATAGGAGATGTGCCAAATAAAGATCAGGTCTTTTGGTGTGATAGGATTTTTAAGATTGTAATTACCTTATTATTTTATTTTAAGTGAAAATATGTTGTATTTTTTTATACCTCCTCTTATAGATACTAAAATTGAATATTTATATAAGCTCAGTTTTAAACCTCCTTTTTATTGAAAGGCTTGCATTCACAATCTCACTATGCCTAAATGTTTATCTCTTAGTCTCATCCATATAACGTTGATGACCTAGGTATCATATTCTACAACTAAAGCTTAAAACCTGATAAACATCATTCAATGTTAGTTTTAGATAGGTACCTATTTTATATCCCTCTTAACACTACATTTGCATAGGGATACTACCATTGACGGTAGTGTCTATATTCTTATCTAGTGTCTAGTTTCCAAAAGGCATCCAAATTTAAAACTATTTAAAACCTATGGGTAGGCATATTTGTATTATTAAATTTTACCATGAGATATTTTCAAAAGGTATGATATATATATAATTCTAAGCATTCTCATTCATCATCTAGAAAATACAAAGTAAACACCTACTAAATCTAAATAAATTTATTTCAGAAGCACTCTATTCTACACTATTCATATTTATTTTCATATAAAGCATATGAAAAATCATACCATAGGTATGAAGCATTCAAAGAGCATACCATGAGTGATATTTTTCAAATTTTAAGATAAATCACTGCATACAACTTCATATAGTATATTTCACCTTTGTGCACAAATTTTTTTACACATAAGCAACAACTACATAAGTTTGAGGCCCTCCTTGAAGTATTGGATATATAGGTAATACTAATTTATAGAGGGGTATTTGGAGTATATTTACACCATGAGTCTACTAACCCATTTTTCATTAAATTTATCCCAAGGGTGAAGAGTTATGGTTTTGATCAATTATCAAAGAGAGACAACCTATATCCAATATGAATACACTAATAGAAAGGTGACAAAAAACCCAAAATGGCAAAGTTGGTCACATCTAGATCTAGTCATTATTTTATATAGGTGACATAAAACCCATTTTGAGAGCAATTAGTTTACAGACACCTATAAGATCTAGTCATTTATATTCTAAACTAGTTTTGAGGGTAGTGTTTATAGACATAGAATTAAATTTTTGAGAGCAATTATCTTACATATTTTACACATGTTTCAAGTCTATATCTAATTACACAATAAACTAGATAAGTACCATTATTCCTTATTTATTAAAATATCTTTCAATAGTTTTACTTTACCTTTTATCAATCTCAGTTATATAAATTTAGAATATTGTTTATGTGAGTTTTCTATTAATTAGCCTACTATAGGCTAGTTTATCACCCTTATGTAAGAACTAATTATATATTCTTAACCCTAAATCTCACATATATAGAATTGAGGGTTAAACATTTAGTGAACCTGACCTTTAAGTCTTATTTTTAAAATATTGATTGATCTAAGGTTTTATCTTGCCATGATTGATTTTCAGATATGAAACTTTACCCTAAGGTTTTACACTCATCTAATTACAATCATTTTGTATTCATACACTTGTAATTTATTCTTCCTTGATTATAACATTTCATCTCTCTAACACCATTTTTAAATTACTCAAATTGATATACTCAAAAACCTCTTTTGTTTGCCCAAATTTTGTATGGAATTTTAGATTTTTACTATATAATATTTTTAGTAAATATTGACATATAAGGATAATGGTACACCTAGTTTATAATTAATTTATGTGTTTCTTAAAAAATAATATATTATTAAAAAACCTCTCATATATATGAAATAAATTCCTATTTTATTTAAATTTATGATTCTTTATTGGGAATATTCTAGTGATTTGATTTTAAAAAAACCCACATGGCTCATTTATAATTTTTAAAAAACTTAAGTTTCAAATTCATCAAAGGTTTTTCATACTCCTATTCCTATACAAACCTTATTTTTAATATTATGTACAAAAGTTTCAAAATATTTAATTTACTATTTTTAGTACATCTTGATATATAGCATGCAAGGAATGCCTAATTTTCCATATTTTTTGGTTTTGCATCTTTGTTGTAATTTATGAAAACCATTTATCAGATTTATAAAATAACCAAACATTATTCTTAAATTTATATATACTTATAGTGAAAAATATTACTAAGTTTTATTTGAGGTTTTCAACCTTTAAGGGTTTCAAATTTTAGTAATTATTTAGTGTTGATTTTTCTTATCATGTTGGAATGAAAGAATTTGAATGTATCTTATTTATTATCCTCATATTAGTCTTTAGAACATTTAAAATGGATAAAAAGGTTCATCTTCCTCTTCTTAACCTTAAGAAGGGTGATATCTACCATCCTTCTAAATAGGTCCTCGTTATCACTCTTCTAAGGGGTAAGGTTGCCCATCTTATGGTTTCAAATGAAGGTAATTAATAGGTCCTTCCTAAAACCTCTCCACCTCCCACATCTCCTTAAAATGATGGGTGTATGGATATTCATTATAAATAACTAGGATTTATTCTTGTGAAACCCTCAAAGAGCAAAACATCACTATGTTTAATTTAATAGAAAAGTTACAAAAGAAAAATTGATATTTCATTTCAAAAATCACATCATTGGAAAATTATATTGCATACCTTTAGAATCCAAAATATACTAGAGTTAATCATGTGTTTGCATCTTCATCTAAAAATGTTATACCCAATAAGGTTTCATTTATAAATTAAAATTTAAAACACCATACACTTAAAATAGGTGATTCAAATATTATAAAAAATTCTAATAAGAGACCAAATGAAATTTTAATATAAATAATTTAAAACAAAGTGTCAATTACCTTCTCTACATCCTATAAAGAGATTAAACTATTGTTGATGTGGTCTTCATGCACACTAGACCCTGAATAAGGTGGCCTATAACATTTTAAGATCTCAATGGAGGTAAAATCCACTCTAGGGCATGAGTTAAGAGTAAGGGTTAAACAACCATGTGGTGGAATATCTGGTTGAGGATGTAGGTTATTAATTAGATGAGTGTGGGTGAGTAAAACCTAAAATAAATTGAAACCTATTTGAGTCAGATAAATGGAAATATAATACAAATTAGGTAGGTATTTAAAATAAAATTCAAAAATGGAAAGCTAGATCATAAAATATGGCTTATATGATCACAAAATGGATTACTTACAAGTGGTCTTATTCATGGACAAGTTTCTTAAATTAATTCTTAGAACTAGTAGTTATTGCTCACATGCATACAAACATAGTGAGGGATTTTGAGGATAAATGGTATAATATACTTCAAGACTTCAATTAAATATTAATTTTATTTAGAGCATAATTTTCACACCATTTTAATAAAATATTATAACTTAGATCAATTACGTATCTAAGGTAGTTTTTACTCATTCCTATAAATCTATACCATAGGAGACACTTCTACACATTAAGAGAAAAGAAATAGTCAACCTTGTTTCACAAAATTACCAATATTTTGATAAATATCCAATAGTTTTTTCACATATTATATCAGCATACACTATCAATAAAAAAATCTAAGTATCATTTGCACATTTCAAATTACTAAATCAACCAACAAGAAAAGTGAAACATAGTTAATCACACATATTTAGAGAAGAAATACATAACATAGTTGCATGCCAATCCAAATATTTCTTCCTATATTAATGAAAATTTTCCAACCCCTTGAAACAAGAGAATTAAATATATATATAAATTTAGGGAAGGGTTGCCTCATCCTGCAAATCCATGCAAAGTGATAAATTGCATCTTGTAATAAGAATGAGAGTTCTAATTGGATGTAAACTTTGCATGTATAATTAAAGATGGATAAAAATGTGTCTTAGAATAGGAATCATTCTTAAAGAATAATGTAACATGTGTATGTTACCAAATTATTCAATTGACTCTTACATGTGTTCATGAAGTAAGAATAAACTCTAGTTACTACTTTCAATTTGCATGCAAAATACATATAACATTAACCCAAGAAAGTTAAGATTTATTCAAATTTGGGGCCTGCATGTAACTTAAATTATTCAAATGGATTGAAGTGGTCATATTAGTTGAATTAGGTGGTGGATTTGAGCTTGATTCTGAAGACATGGCATGTTTCTTTGCCTCTAAGCCCTGATAATGCTTACACTTGATAGCATATTGAAGTTTGATTGTGTCCATGTTTATAAGTGATGGCCTATGTACTCTAGTAACTTTTACAAATATGTGTGCATTATTTAAATTCATTTATTTTAACTCCACCCAAAATATTTCCACTTTAACTTCCTTATTCATATAAAAACTTAGTTCATATTCAATTTAATCCAACATACACCCCTAAAGACTGATTGAAATTAGTAGATGCTTACTAGAGAAATTTATCAAAATTGTCCCTTTACATTAATTTCCAAGAAGGATCTCTAGCCTAAGAAAAATATAAACATGCCAAATTTTGTAGATCCTACTTCTCATGCTCTTCTATCTTTGTCATCAAGGCTTACGCACTTTACACCGATCTTGGGCTTATTGCATCTTAATGACCTCCAAATTGAGAGGATTAGTTGCTTTAAGTGGTGGCATCAGATCTGAATGGATTAAATCCTTATTGGTTGTGTAAATTTTAATTAAATTGAAATTATTCTCTTCTTCTTTCAAAAAATTAAATAATTTATATGTTTTAACAATATAAGGATAAAAATCTATTTTCATTACATTGATGGTATCCATAATGTTATATAACTTGAGGGTTACATTATAGATATCATTATCAATTCCCCTAGAAACATGAATAATTTTTTATTTTTATAGCACCTGATCTAATTCATGTTGCAACTCTTGCCTAGCTTGCTTGGTTCCTACATGTAGTTCAAGAAAATCCTATGCATGAATCTAGAAATAGGTTGCAAAATCTTCATTATAGGGAGACTCTCCAATTATCCTATTCATTCTCTTGGATAGAGAGAAAACATCTTGTCTTAAATGTAAAATCAATCCCCTTCTAGCTTCATTTTATATTTTTATCTTCTTTACTCTTTGGATAGTCCCTGTGGATTTATCAAAAATAGAGCTCATAGTGGGTTGCTCTCTTATTATCAAATTGGGTCTTTGTGAAGACTAGGATTTCAAGTTCATAAATCATTATGCAATCACTAATTGTGCAAGATCAACTGGTTGAGTGTCCTTAGTATTGGTATTTGTCAAAATGTCCCTTGAACATTACATTAATTCCTCTACTTTCAATGGGTCTAGAAAGGATGGAAAGATGATTTTCTTCTAGTCCACATTACCAAACTAAGGCATGGGGTGCACAATGTATATAGGATCATTTATAATATTTTTTGAAAATTAAACAAGATAAGTATCTCAAATATCATTAGACTAAGACATTTGAAAACCTAAATGAGTAGAGGAAACATAAAATTGAGCACTTAAAAGGGATCTCATAGTTTTCTTAAAATAGACCTTCTTAGTCTTAGAAATAACATGGACTAAAATAACTAAAGTAGTAATAGGATAAGTAGAGGTCACAATAATTGAGGAAACAATACGAGATATAAAAATTATAAAAACCAAAGAAAATATAGGTAAAATGGGAATAATGGAATAATAGAGACCAGAGTAACCATATAAATTGAAGACACAATAAGAATTAAAGAAAATGAAGTAATAGTGGCCACAGTAAGAGTGACCCCACTTGATTTATCATCCTCTATTGGTACTTTTATTTTTATTATTTTGAGGTTTAAGACCTTATCCCTTTCCATTTATTCATATTCATCTTTATATTTAGGGTGATCAATTAGAGGATCTGATCCTTCTTGGATTTCTACCATCTCTCTTTGGTCCATAACCTTTTCTTGTGATGATTCCCCCATAATTGAAATCATAGGGGACTCACCTAATTAAAGAGGATCCTAGGGATATTTTATCTTCAAATTTTAATAAAGTACTATCTTTTCAACCTAGGGAGGATTCTACTAGATAGTGAAAGGTGAAACATCCACACTTATGGTGACATGATTTAAACTTACAACAGGAAGGCCTAAATCCTCAGAGTCAAAAAAGTATATGTTGATTGGTTTCCCTACTCCCATAAAAGAAATAGTAATATTAATTACCTCCTCCACATATTTAATTAATTAACATCTATAATCATAATGGGTGGTGGTTCTTAAGATGGATCCCCTTTGTCTAGAATCTACTACGAAGGTCTAGAGGACTAATAGTGTATTGAATCCCATTCACTTAGAGATGGTAGTATGGTGTGTGCCTCTATGATTATAAGTTAAGGTTCCATTTGTATTTATTTTAAGAAATATTTTATTAATATTTCCACATGTGCCCTATCTAAGACCTCAACACCATATTTTTCATTTAAGAAAATAAAATCATGTTCATATGGTTCATGTTGGTAAGGTATGCCCAGGACTTTGATATTACTTTGAATGAGGCTATGGGGATTCCAATCCCTATGTTTTAAGGAAACCAATAAGTATAATTCTCTAATATTTACCACTTTATCAAAGTTTATCCTATTTATATAACATATTTAACCAATCATTAGAGAAGACCCATGAAACAATATCTTATGTTTCTTTTTCATATTTCATAAATAATCCACCATAGTTTATAAGATATTTATTATTCAACTAATTTTATAGAACGTACTTAGGGAGAAATAAAGGTTAAACCTTGGTTCCTATGACCATGATCTCCATGTAGCCTAGGTACAATCAATAATCCCCCTTGGACATAATGTTTTATTCATGTTTTTTGATACTCAATCTAAGGGTTCCTCATTAATTGCATTTTAGACTTGAGGATAAAAATTCTTATAAATCTTGATAATGTTCATCATATATTAATATATGTGTAGGGAAGAAAAACAATTGCATACCCTATTCTTGATATAGTCTAGGGCTAGGATCTAGAGTGATCCATTATGAATGTAGACAATGGTCATGAATGAATACAATAGGTAGAACATATTGAATAAATGGACACCCATTGGTATTTTGTATTTATTTAACATTTTCTCTTGGAGCTTGTCATTTATTATCTCTCGTAGGGTAAAAGTTAACTCTGAATTATCAATAAATACAACAACACCCATTCTAATCGAAGGAAGTGTATGCTAGCAAAATCATATAATCTATTTAGTAAGGACATTTCAATATGGATTCCCATCTTAAATTTGGTGATTGGAATGAGGTATTTCTCCTTGAGGGTGGTTGTTCCCTTGGAACAATCCATTTCCTAAGTATTTTTTGATTATGCTAGTCTTCTTCCATAATTCAACTTTGTGACCATGATACATGGAATCTACATTGGGGAGCCTTAATTATCTCTATAAATCATCCTAGATAAATAATAAATAACTTTTTTATGCATCATGTGGTGTAAAAATACATAAGATACGTTCTTTATGAAGAATAAGTCCTAAAGTAGGTCGATATAGGGCATCACCTTAGGATTGGCTACCATAAAACATAATTATTGGAACTTCAGTGAAAGTAAGTTAATTATCTATTTCCTTTGCTTAGATATCAATCTCTCCTCACATCAATAAGCATCCATATTCTCCATCACATCCAAAAAAGCTATATAATTAGCTTACTTTCTATTGAACATTATTGCTTTGAAGATAATATATATGTATTTTATAGAATCCTTGATGGAGAACTTTGAAGGTGGAAAAACTCCCATAAATTCCTTGGATGATGAATCCATCTTACATGGTTCATTCACATAATTCTCATGATAATTCAACTATTTTATTTCTCACTGGAAGTAGTTTTCAAGTAAATTTAGATGGCTAGGGCTTCAAGTTCTCTATGGAATGTAATTTTCTTAGAGCTCTTTAGTAATCAATAAGAATGAAATATCTTCAAATTTTAATCATATAGATTTGAGTATGGGGTATTTAATTCCAATTTGTGTGCCATTAATGTCCACAAGACCAAGCTTATTTAACTTGTTCAATTTATAATTTTCAACTTACTTTGGTGGGTATGCCACATAGAATTTATATACATTTAAAGGAATGCCATGCTATTATCCTCAAACACATGTCACTCTATCATTAGTTTTATAGAAAAAAAGTCATGCTATGTGGTTTGCACTTAAAATTTGGCTGTCATATTTTTTTAAAAACCAAATTAACTAAATATTAAAATACCTTAGATGCATGAAATATGACAACAAAATTCACAAAGATAAAAGATGAAAAGACCCAGAACTTGAAAAGAGATCAAACTTGTGAAGATGTGGAAGTTTAGATATGTTTCAAACAAATATTATGATGGACAAAAGTACCAATGAAAAAAATTCACGATGAATAAAATTTGTGAAGTACATAAATTATAAATAATAAAAGTTGTAAATACAAAATTTATAAGGAACAAAAGTGCTAAAAAATTTAGATGCAAAGACCTAGAAGTTACAACCTATGTAAAACTTGTGGTGTACAAAATTTGTAAATATGGAAAAATTTTGATGAAGAAAAGTTATGAAGACAAAATATGTAAAATACTAAACTTAGGATTTCCATTTTATAATTTTTTTATTAATTTCATAAAAATTATATACACACAAAATTTTCAAAATCCATCAATAGGTTAGTCAAATAAAACCCATATTGAAAACCTATCTATTTGAGGGAAAATATACAAGTGTATTAACATGAAATAAGAATGTTTAACATGAATCATGACCATGAGGGATGATAAATTTAAATCTTTTCAACTTGATAAGTACAAATATAAATGTCATTGAAAAGGATTTTTTAATCATAAATGGGCTCTTAGACTGTAGTAGGTCCCTATTAAAAACATTTAGAGTGGGGTTGTGTTGAGTACAAAAAATACTATTGTTCACATCATAGAATTCAAGGGATAAATAATTTTTTTTTCATTGAATAAAAAAATATAAAATATAAATTATATTGGTGATCATATCATTAATACAACAATCTAAAAACCCACTCACATTATGAGTACCTTTCCTAAAACACAAGTACAAAAAGAAAAAGTATGGGTACCAAAGGATAATTCATAAAAAACAATTGTAAATGAAAAAAATATAGTAAGAAAAGATTCAAAATGAAAATATATAACAAAAAATATTAAAAAAAATATCTAAATGAAAATGGATAAATAAAAAAGATAATGTTATAAAAAGAGAAATAACAAAATATGAAAAATCAAACTCAAGATAAGCAACCAAGTATCCTAAAAATAAGGTTCCTAACAAAGGATTTTTCAAAATAGGACATGCCTAAAAAATAAAAGGATTCAAATATCATTTCTAAGGATAAAAACATCATATTTATTACATGCATAGAGGAATAAAAAGTTAAGGTAAATACTATAAATTCTATGATTTAATCCTCAAATAAAAAAAGTAAAGGAAAAAATTACATCTTTTTAAGGCACAAATTACATGTTTTCTTAGTGTGAAATAAAATATAGATGAATCTTATCTATCCAATGATGATATGTAACATTTTTATAATGATGAAAGCACTCAAGAAAAATAATTTTTTAATAAGGAAAATCTAATCTATGGTGCAATTGATTTTTCATACATATATGCTCAAAATTATATATCACAAGTTCAAGAAAAATTTAAGTTAACTCTCTCATATAATAATTATTAGATAAATGATTATGATCCTAATAATAGATAAGATTGGTATGATCCTATGGATACTTATTATGTAACATATGAATATGACATTCATAATACAAATCTTTCACAAAAGAATCCCATTGACGAGTACATTATCTTATAGTAACACTTTTCCTTATACACATCTTATTTGTTTATCCTTCCAAATATTTCAAATATTCCAAAAAAAAAAAATTCCAAAAATACCAAAACATCTATTTTTTTTGAAAATACATAAATATTCAACATTTCTAAAATTTACTGGCTTTTTGGCATCTATGTTGTTTGATTTATGTTAGTAGATGGCATATAATTTCATTTATATATATACATGTTTCAAACATATTTGAGTGTGATACAAACATACCCAAACACATTATATATGCACTTACAAATGTTTTACCTTTCTTCTACTCATGTTATATAATACATTAGGTGAATCTAGTTCTTTGATAATGATTGATACAAGCTACATATACTTTATGATTATTTATACATTATCATGTTTGAGATTATATGATAATGATTACACATTCCTATATACATGTTCATATCCTTTACACTATACTTGATATGTTATGCTACATAACATTTTTTTCAACACATATATGTAGAGATTAGTATAATATGCTTATGTTAGTTACTTATACTTCATTTATTCACATTGTCACTTCTTTAAGTGTCTTACATTGCTTGTTGTGTCTTATTTGTGAAACATATGAATATGTTCCTTGTTTGTTGGCCCATTTTATATTGTATGTTGATTGGATATTTTAATGTGTCATTCTATATTGATTGAACATTTAAATATGTCTTTCATTTCAATTATGCATAATTTTGAACATGCCCCTTGCATGCAGTCTCATTGGACCAATCATTTGCATTATATTGAGTGTTCTTGTGTGTGTGATTTATTAACTATTGAGATTGTATTGTTACCCTCTATATATTTCAATAATATATATCATGAATTTCAAGATTTGATGTGATCATATACTATAATCCTAATTGATATATCTACTTTGACGTATTATCCCTATATGCAAGATTATCCATAAAAAAATTATAAAATTACCTTCTTGTTTTGAGGTAAGGTTCCTACTAGTTTATATCCACATCACCTAAAAAATGGGGTAATTTTAGTGGGGTCATATCATAGAATTCATGGCCTCCACACTTGCACAATTTCATAGTTTCTAGATTACAGTGGGGGTATGTCATAGAGGCATGACCTCCACACTTATATACCTTCTAAATTTTGATATTGTAGTGGGGGTATGTCATAAGAACATGAATTAAAAACTTATAAATTTCCTCAGTAACTCCATATTTTATTGGGGGCATCTCATAATAACATTACCTCCACACTTTCATAATGTTTAGTTTAGTTTCATGATTTAGATATATACTTGGGTCAAAAGCTTATACATTAAACCAATTTTGCATATATTAAAATATATTTTTTCAAATCTATAACATATATATAGATTATACATATTATAGGTGCATATAGCATGTTTTTACACCAAATAATTTCAAATATACCATTTATACTACTCATAAGGACACAGTAATTACACAAGGATGTATTGTTGTTGAGTCTTTTATTTTATAGTAGTGGGTTCATTTTATAAGTTGAATTGATTAAATAATTAAACCTAAATATATTTATATATTAGAGTGATCAAATTATTTTATCTCACTATATTTATAGGGTAAGTTGATTAAATTACTCACCCACATGATATTCTATATATTCACACTTGAGTTGTGTGATTGAGATATAATGATCTTAATGGTCATGTCAAAACTCATCGTTATAGTATATTTTAGGAATAATAACCTACAATTTCCCTCTTCAGATCTCTAAGGTTTATATTTAAACTTTATCTATCTTATATGCTTCATACGTAAGCATATTTACCAAGTCAAAAGATCGAGAGCCAACATGGTTGCATCAACACACATGTGTAATCCTTCTTTTCTCTTTATTTTCAAGTATTTTAATAATTTAAAATTTCATATTATATGCACTAAATTATATAGTAACATGATCTTGGTTATAGGACATACACTAGTAAATCACTTAAAGTGGGCTCAAACAAAGGCAAGGTGTGTTATACAAACCTAGGTACACATTTATTTCCTTAAACCAATAATTTCATCATTATGCATTACTAGATAAGGTGGAATGTAGATATTAAAACCAAATATGTATAGCATATCAATCTTATATATTTGAAAAATATTAACCAAGACTCTAATCTTTAGTTTTATACCTCCTTGTTGCCAAAATGCTCTGTCACCATCTTATTGTGCCTAAATGCTTATCTCTTAGCCCGATATATATCATCTTGAAGACCTATGTCTCATGTATTTCATATAAATATTAAAACCTAATAAAAATAATTCAATTTTAGTTTAATATCTATACTTATTTTCTATCCCTTTAGACACTACTAACCATACAGGGGGACTACTACCAATGGTAGTGTCCAAATCCTTATCTCATGTCTAGTTACCAAAAGGAATCTAAATTGAAAATGATTCAAAACCTATGGGTCAGACTATTTATATTCTTAAACCCTATAATCAGATATTTTCAAAAGGTGTGATATAAATACAATTCTAAGCCTTCTCTTTCTTCATATTATAAATATGAAGCAAACACCTAGAAAGATAAATAAATTGACTACACAAAAAATCTATTCTACCCTATTCATCTATATTTTTATATCAAGCATAGGAAAAATCATACCATAGGTATGAAACATTCAAATAGTATCCCATCAATGATATTTTTAAAATAACAAGGTACACCACTACATACTTCCTCATATAGTATATTACACCCTTGTGAACACACCTTCCCACACATAGTGGAGAACTGCATAAGTTTAAGACCCTCCTTGAAGTATTGGATATATAGGCAAATCTCATTGATATAAGGGTCTTTGGGTAGCTCGAAAACATGATCCCACTAACACATTTTTTATTCAACTCATTCTAAGGGTGAATAAGGGTGAAGATCTAGGGTTTTGATTAATCAACAAAGAGTGACAGCCTATATCTAAGATATAAATACACTAGTAGAAAGGTGACAAAAAATACATAACAATGAATTTGGTTGCATCTAGACCTAATAATTATTTTTTATAGTACACCTTCATCATAGTTAGACACTAGCATTAATGGTAGTGTCCGTAGATACAAAAGGACAATTTATAGAATTTGACAATTGTTCTAGAACACTAATCCTACATATTTGACACATGTTTATAGTCCAGATCTACATATTCATAGTAAATTAAATAAGTACCATTCTTCTTTATTTATTATAATATTTTTACTTTACTAATTTTAGTAATATTAATTATATAAATTCAAAATATTATTTATTTGAGTTTAATATTAATTAGCTTGTTGTAAATTAGTTTATCACCCTTGTGTTAGAACTACTTCTATATTATTATCCCCAAATCTCACATATCTAAAATTTTAGGGTTAAACACATCCAAACAAATTTGTGAAAACCAAACATGGGTGTTAAATCTATATATCAAAAGAGAGCTTAACTCTAGTTTCTAGAGAGGATAACCTAAATACCATGGTGCCTAAAAGACTCCTAGACTTGACCCACATGGGAGTGTTCAATCTCAAAATAAACCTATGTGAGCCTAAAGTGAAAGGGAAAATATGGGGATCATTGAATATTTGTCTATGTGAAAAATGTGATACAATGATGTATGTGCTTATATCTAATCATAGGAAGTGAAAATTATACTTTATAAGTGATAAAGTTATGCTATGAAAGGCAATAATGCCATTATTAAATATTTAATAACCTACATGCAATATAACAAAAGAACTCGTATGATAAGTCATCCCAAAATAATATGATGTCAAAATCTATGCAAATTGGTGTTATAGTAATAAAGGTGGCATATAAGTCAATGTTATGATATTTGGGAGGTGATATGAAATTATGATGTGTGATATCGACTAAGCTAATTTCATTTATATAAATAAAAGTAAAATGAACTATATAATCTAGGTCAATATAGTCTGATGAAATATGACTAAAAGGAACTCTATCATCTAGGTCAATGTAGTTTGATGAAATGTGACTAAAACAAATGGTAACATCTAGGTCAATACATTTTGTTGATATAATAAGAGTTAAATGGACTATATTAACTAGTTGATACAATATAATGAAATAAGATTGAAATGGACTATATCAACCATGTTGATATCATATGATTAAATAAGAATTAAATTAATTGTATTAGCTTTGATGATATATTCTAATGAAACAAGATCAGAATAGACTATATTGGATAGGTTTATATAGTCAAGTGAGAGAAATTAAAGTATATCAACACATTATAGGTCATGAATGGTGTAGTTAGATGTAGACATAATAACTATATCAACATATTTTATGTCATGGATGGTACAGTTGAAAATAGATGGTTTTAACTCAATAGTATTGGGTTAGTTAATGCCAATAAAATAAATGGTTTTGGTGATGAGTTAAAAAAATATGGTTGAATATTAATAGAGGTTTGATTACTTATCCTTATAATGACTTATAAGGGTGGGTTAAAGTGTGAGTGGACATTAATGAAATCATGATCATCATTAATTGATTTTTAATGGGGATTGATGTATATGGGAAAATCACAAGATGAATTTTCATCCATGTCATAGTTATTATCAATTCAAATATCTATTATCCTGTTAGGGTCTTCACCTCCATTAAAATCATAATAATAAATGGGAAAATATTGATATTCATTTTCAACCATGTGAGAAGTGGTGAAGGAAGGATCATTAAATATTTTTTGACCATAAGGATAATCTTTAGTCCCACTATAATTGTCATCATTGAGATTTTCATATGGATCTTCACAAATGGTGGGACCATGATAATAAGCATTGGGGTATTCCCCCAAATTATAAAGATCACTAAGGTCATAAGGAATATCATCATGAGGATATTTATCAATGTCAAAATTATCAAAAATGATATCATTTTGATCCTCATAGGGATTTTCTTAAGTGGAAGGACCATATTGATAATCTTTAATTTCACTATAGGTATCATCATAAGTGGGAAGATCATTATTGGGATTCTCATCCATGAGAAAAGGTGTGGTATACTTTTACCATGAGGATATACTTTTAATGGTGGTCTTATAAGGTAAAAATGAGTGACCTATATAAAATCAAAATGGGTTGAGGATTTTAGAAAGATACTAAGAGGAGATGTTATGAAGAAGAGGACTAAATTTTAGTTGTAAAATAAGGTTGATTAAAGGAAAAAAATGCTACCAAAATAGCCAATATAGTTTGTTACTAATTCTATAAAAATTTACTCTATCAACTATGGTGATACAACCAACTATAACAATATATGGTATTAGGTTGACCAATATAGTATAATAAAAAGATGGCATTGTTTGGTGGATGGAGAAAGTGAATAATGTCAGCCTAG